>JAOPJM010039046.1:0-15095 GCA_027124095.1 Muusoctopus leioderma
ATAGACGGCCACTAGTCTGAAGGCACCGCCTTCGCTGCTGTCAACGTCCAGGACCACCGACTTACCGTTCGGGTCCAATTCTTTACTACAATATAAAGATGTACTTAGTCTCTGTTTTTGAAAGTATAATCACTCATTAAATATTAAAAACGATTTCGTCAAGTCTTGTGGATTTATAATACCGCATTTGGTATCAGCTTACCTCTCTACGCGTTGACATCTATAAATCCTGAGAGGGAATTGATACGACTTAATCCAGAATTACAGGTATCTAAACACGAGTGGTGACAGGTTATTATGGTTGTTGCCATATCTTCTACCCTCTTTAAAGCGATGCAACCAAATATTGCACGAAATATATTTCTTAAACTGAACATTTGATTGTGTAACCAAAAAATGTTAGATTCTCTACTCATATCTTAGATATAAGTGTTGTTGTGCTTTTTCTTGTTATTTTTGTTTAGTCGCATTTATTCATCCGCATAGTAGCATAGTGGAACGAGCTGGGAATTGAACCGTGTATACTCCTGTTTACTATATATATAGCGAAGCTAATGAATGCCAAATATAAACGAATGGTAAGTTACATTGTCACAAGGCCATGCATTTCTATAATCGATTGGATCGACCATAGTATAAGCTAAGAACATATTTGACTCTCTTGGAAGCATGACATACAAAGTCAACTAATGAGAGCGTAGAGGGTTATAATTAAATATTGCAAGGAATAACAGCTTACTATAATAGTAGTTTCTAACTTAGCCCACATATTTGTGGGGAAGTAACAGTTATTTAGATTGACGCCAGTACATCACTGGTATTTATTTTATCGATTTCGTTAGGATGAAATTCAAAATCTTACTCCGTCGAGATTTGAAAACAAAACGTAAATGGACGCAACTAATTATAACAAGGCATTATTTCCGACGCTTTACTGATTTTACCAAGTCGTCGCTCTTATCGTAATACTAATAATGATAATGGTTCTCAATGTTTGCACAATATTAAAGATTAGCAGATAATAATATAATCAATGGAATAGATCTTAATACATTAATATTATTTACATTATCAACCCGCGAAATCAAATTCGACGAGATTCGAACTGAGAATGGAAAGGTACGTAACTGAATGCTACAATACATTTTAGTTCAGCCCTCTACTGATTCCACCTTTCCTCCCACACCTTTCATAAACAATAATTGCGACGCAACAACGATGCTTCTACATGGTCACTCGACTGGCTAGAAACAGCAGCCTTATATTAGAGCATACATGCTTAAAAGGGAAAGTACACATTGGATAATGTGGTTCTTCCTGGATACAGTATATCTGAAACAATGAGGGATGATCACAGCTGAAATGCTCTTTACCATACCTCTGCTAAATCTGGACTGATCTACGGTTAAACAACAACAATAATTAAACATTAACTTGTGATAGCGTTCTTTGCTATTATAAGTACATACTTGAAGAACATCTATCTACAATCTTTTAATACTAAACACTACTATACAGAGTGGTGATCCAAGTGGATTCAGAAAGAGCAGTGTAACTGGAATCAATTTCAATTAGCAGTTGAAGCAATATGTCTTCGTTTACGTAGCTGAGAAAAGGTATATACGTTTTCAAAATCCTATTTAATTATCTTATAACTAGATGACCATTTAAGTATTTTATATTTTGTGAACTAAGGAGCAAGCGTCATACATCAAGCAGTAAGCCCTCGGTCAGTCGAGAATGCAATGTGGTTTCATGCTGGTGGAAAATATTTCACATCGCATCCCTAGTTAATGTTTTTTTTCGAAAAGGTATAAACATTGAACTTGCTCGCTTTAAAAATATTTAATACATTTTTCTCCGATATTTCTTAGTTCAAATGCCATCGAAGTCGACTATACTTGTCTTCCTTCCTGGATTAAGGAAACAAACAGTAATGTGCTGGACGAGAGAGAGAGAGTCATTAGCGATGTATTAATGTGTTGATTTGATCAAGAAAACATGGTGAGGGAGAGATCCCTGCCTTTCTCAGATGAATAAGTACTATTACTAAACAAATTTCTATTGTAAGATAAGCAAAGTTTCCTATTCCGTTTTCTGTCAAAATACTGTCTCGTACCATTTGAATGAATAAAGTAACAAATATATAAATACAAAACCCTAACAAGTGCTATATATATTAATAACGCAGTCAAAGGAAGAATTTGTAGTATGACCCACAAATTACCAGACGGTATTTAGTTATTCCCGTTTATATTCCGAGTTCAAACACTGTCGAGGTTGTTTTTGCTTTTCATCATTACGTAACCAGTAAAATATATATTTTCAGTCAAGTACTAGAGTCTACTATATCGATCTTTGGTCTTCGTTAAAAATGTGTGCGGTATTGTGCTTATGTTAGACGCTATCTATATGTTATCATCCCGATTATTTGTATGAAAAATGTTATAGTCAATTAATGTTACTGTAATCCTCGTTCTGCTTTTATTTTTTGTTTAAGTAAAGGTTGGATTAATGTATTTATCTCGTAAGTTAGCCAGTTCCTCAAACGTCCTATCTATTTATTTCAATATTCTCATATCAAAGTACTTCGTAGACAAGATCTAATAATGTTAAACGATGTTCTGAAATGAAATTCTATTCGTGCACACACACTAAATGCGAGAAATGCATTGTGTGTGATATTGCGTCAGTGCTTTACTATTTATTATGCGTATATTTTTGTTACTGTTTTATTTTTCGTCTAATACGTCATTTTTGGGTTTCCTTGTACGATTGTTCTTAGTCTGTTGGGGAAGATAGAAACTCTATCAATCTTCTTCGTAACCAACTCTGTTTACTACTCTCCCGTTATGTGGCTTTTTTAAAGACATTAATCCAAATTCATAAAAGGTTGAGGTGTTTTTGTCACAGTTTGAATGTCAGTTGTGTGTTTAAAAATGACTATCATCTCCTTTAACATGAGTTTGCAGATACTCAGCGCAAAGTTTATTGCTAAATATAAATATATTCTAACGGTATTTTCTGAATATGTTAACGAACGTGCTAAACAGTATTTTGAACACGGCAATATGCACACGTAATTGTTATGTTGGAGAAAGAAAACATTTTTTTAACCCAACAAGTGATTGCTATATATGACAGGGTTATGAATTTGTGTATTTTATAATGTAATACTTTCGTGTACATAAACACTTATATTCTGCAACGATTGTTAACTCTAACCAGGTGTATATAATGTGTCAAATTAATTCCACTTCAAAAGAAGGAAAACAATAACGATACATACAATTTTCTGAAAGCAATATTTTCTGAAAATCTTTGAAAGGTCGTATTAATTGTTCATGTGTTTCTATTATTTTATAAACTTAAACATCTATTATCTTGAATCAAAGCAAATTAGTTAAGTTTGTATAGGAAACATTTTAAAACAACAAAGCAATAATTGGGATGTTTCTTAATTAGGTCAAAGATTTTGTATTTTGGAGAAAGAGTAAATGAGATGCGGTGAAGTGCATGCATTTCCTATTGTGACATTCATAAACCAAGAGTAAAAATCATTCAGCTTTCGATATCGATTCACAAGGAGCTTACATCTTGTGACAAGGCACTTGTCATAAATCAACAGCTATTATCGTACAAAAGACCTGTGATCAATATTCATACGATTGCTTCGACTTTTAGTTATTGTGAATAAAAGATCGCTCTATGAATTTTCATGACTACATTGTTTCAATATATTTATGCATCTATTTAAACCTTTGTTCGCAAATCTATGCTATTCCACATTTAGTAAATACAGACATTTTGATTACTATTAGTTTAAATAAATTCAGTTTTCATCGAATTAATTCAGGTACCGTTGCACTAACAGTTCTGCTGAAACTGTTGATTCAGCAAGTTCATTAATGTGAACATAATTCTAAATCATCATAGGTGATTAAGCGTTTGCTACAGCGTAGGTTTTCAACACTCGGTGAACAAAGGGTGTTAATTAGATTCGATTTCCGTTTGGAACTGCTTCCTTAATTACACCAATGTCCATGGAAATGGCACGATCGTCACACAACTCTGAAATGAATAGGACTGATCACCCTCATTAATAATTCTGACCCTGAAAGGTGTTCGAACTTCACTTATTCCTGTGTCTGAACAAATACATGTACTGTCTAAATAGGGATATAAATGAGTTCTTGGTAAAGCTGTTATGTGTTCCTTCCGTTCTATTCACATCTGAAACATCAGCTCTATGCACCAGCTTCCTTTTAATACAGATATTGTTGAGGGGAGAATGTCATTCTTGCTGGGATTCCCGCATGCTGCTTCTTGTTACTTTATTAAATTATGATGTGGTTCACTGGACATAGCACTTTTAAATTTAACTTTACCTATCACTACAGGAAACGTTGCTCAACCAATAATGCTGTCATGTGTCAACAAACGACGACATTGATAAAAGAAATTGTTGAAAAACGCAATGATGAAATAGATCATGATGGCTCTGGTATCCTAATTTTAAGCATTATTGCTATTTTGACATTTTCAAGATTTCAAATCAAGATATTGGAAACATCATTCTTTACACACGGAGGGACGTCATACATTACGCATGCACATAGTATTTTTTACAAAGAAATAGAACTGAACATATAATATAAACAATCTCAAGCTAGACATTAGTGTTAAATATCAAGATGGGTCATTACAATAATTGACAACATCCATTTCGTTTCATACATAATCGCTAGAAACGTACTAGCAAATGGACTTTATAACAATTAATTAAAATCCTATAACAAAAAAGTTATTTGTATTTAACTTATTTTGTTTCGGGATATATTCACACATTTGTTGCTATGAAAACATATTTCAGCTTCAGTATTTACTACATACATGAGAAGAGCAGAGCTCTTCAACATTTTTAGCAAATATTCTATGAATGACAGCATTCAGGTTCACAAATTCTATAAATGTGAGGTGTTTTCCAACATTTACAATCTACCTCATAAGCGTTGTTCCTATTTACAACATTCCTAATGTTATAAATAGGAGAGAGAGAACCGGACACACGTTTGTGCATACCAGATAATGAAAAAAGAAAGTACTCAGTTCAATAAAAGTAGAGCGGTATATTATTCATTAGAAGCTAAAGCATTATAATAGTTACTTTGAGTTTTGTGTTATTGATCTTCAGACGATTATTGAAAAAGGAACTCTAAGCTAAGAATTTAAATATACGTTTGGAGAAACAACCGAATTCTGAGTGCTTGAAACTTTTAACGGGAAGCGCCCCCAAAAATCCGAAATATGTTTATTTAGTGGTGGAAAATCGTTATGAACGTGGTATATTCAAACGAGTTTACAAACATAATTTGCATAATGAATAATGTTTAAAAATAAAATTGAAAATGAAGAACGAGAAAATGTTCGCATTTGACGAAGAAAGTTATTGGTATGAAATGAAAATTATTTGCATACAATAAAATTAATTCTTATTCACACATGCACAAATAATGGGACGATTGTTTTAGAGAGAATTAACAATTATACGGTGCAAGAGTGATTGCTTTTATATAAAACCCTTAAATCGGTGTGGATGGATCATAACAAATGCAGAATCTGTTCTGTTTCATATAGAACTGAAACAAATAGCTTATTAACCAGTAGTTGATTTTACATCTTTTACGAAATATTTACTACAATATCTGCAAGTGTTAACAAATTTGGAACTTTTGTTTATAATATTGAAATTCTGTAGTAGAATATTCATTTATGTTCGGTATGATAGAGATTACATCGCTTCATACGCTGTGCGTGTAGGAATGCGTGATCAAAGGTAGACCAATCTATCTTCAAGTCAGTGATCTATTTCTCCTTTAAACTGCAGATGAATTTGTATATAGATTATTATGCCGTCTTTCAGGGTTCCATAAAATGTCATATGTAGATATGCTGGAAATATCTTGTTTGAAAGTATTCTCAGTAAGTCCTCATTGGGAGTTGGGTGTGATATTATCTGCAAGGAAGAACTTAGCATGATAATCTAAGGCTTTTGAAAACCAGCATTGAAGAGGAAACAAGTATATTTCTATTGCATAATGTGGAATACACTGAACTGGTTGTATGAGAATGATTTCGGTTATTTATTTTCGCTATAGATGGTTCAAAGTGAATGGTACATTAATTACTTACTTTTACAGTATTTCTATTTAAGATTTCCTTATATGAATGATCAAAAAGAAAGGTGCAGAAACTAAATGTTAATCATTTCTGGCAATGTTGCTGCATACAGCCTGGATTACACCATACAATCTTTCTTCTATTTTTACATTTATAAATGGTGGTATTAAGTTTTCTGTAATTATATTTGTCTTTGACGCATCCGGCGGTTAACGTATCGTTAAAATAGTGCGAATCACCGCCCGAGAAAAGTATCATCGAAGGATATGATAGATACACGCTTACAGATGTTACTGAATATTGTTTTTAAATTGTGGGAGCTAAGTAGAGCATTATTTTAATAATTTCTCAACTGGTTTCCAATAAGGGCAGTATTTATAAGCCTCTAAATTTAAAGAAATATCCATAAAGAGAACAACGCTAAGGATAGCTCCGAGCAAAATCTTGAATTGTAATTCTCCAAATATATCAATGAGCTCTTTTCTAAAACTATCCTTTGCATGGCCGGTCGTATTACCTATTATAAGTAAAACCTCACCTTGACATAAATAACCCCGTAGAGAGTGAAATCTCTTTAAGATTGGATCTAAAACAGGAAGACAATCAGGTTCACATAAATCTGCTCTAATATACCTTTCCAGTGATATATGAAAGAACTCTTCGGCATGATTGTTTAACTTTATGAAATTTTGCGTATGTGGAAAATAGCGATTTTAATATATGTAATTACTTATTAATAAGTCAATAACTTTCTTCATTGTATATTATTTTATTCTTTTACTCCTTTACTGGTTTCAGTCAATAGACTGTATCCATACTGGGGCACCGCCTTCGATGATTTAATCATGCATATCGACTTCGTAATTTTTTGGTTCCGATACCTTATTTTATCTATTTGTATTTGTCAAAAGGCAACATAAATATATAATATAATCAGTAACATAAACTACACCGGTTTTTAGACTGTTAACTTGAACATGGAGACGATAGTTGAAATTTGGTCGATTGAAAACAACGCTGGCGGCTACTTGCAGTTTTCTGATGCGGAACATTCACGTAGATCTACAGGTCGGCATGCTGGAATATAATTCGAAGTAATGTTAAGGGAAGATAGCACAAATCTCGTTTTAGTCTCGCATTTTTACAAGCATTGGTGACATTAAAACTTTAAAACAAAAGATTTCTATACGTAAGACAGGGAGAATTACTCTTGAAGAATCGAAGAAAAATATCCTGCATCCGAAAACTGTACATAGCGTCAGGGATATTACCACAAAACATTTACTTCAAAAAACCTAATACGCAATCCGAGATTCCTTCCCTATATTGCTTCAGCACGTAATCTTTATCGAGTATTGGGTGTTTTGGCGACGGTTTTGAAACTGAGTTAGTTAATTAAAGCAGTCTAAAGTAATCAAAACAAATGTTTATGATGTCTATAATTTGTGGTATAAGTTGCAAAAGCATACCGTAGCATAATGTTAAATTGAAAAGGAGTGGAATAAGCAGATGTTCTGTCGATCCACTTAAGAAACTGTAGCGTGTAATGCATTTGTCATACATTGAAAGGGAATATATCGGCATGTTACGTTATCCAATAGCAAGACAGCAGAAGATTGGCTTATTGGATTACCCTATAACAAGGTAAGACAAGAATCCAATTAGTAGAAGCACTGCTACCCATACACAATTCGCGCCGCCTCTACACCATCCCGGAAGCATTTAATCCCGTATTGCATATTAGGGTTTTATGAAAACGTTTTGGAGTATAATCCATGTTCTCATATAAAGTTTCCCGTTGCACGTTATATCCCTACGATCTCTCAATAGTAATTCTCCTTGTCTTAAGTATATAAAGCTCTTGCTTTGAACGTCTCTAATGCTTGTAACAATGCGAGAATAAACAAGATTTGTGCAATCTTCCGTTAGTCTATATCCATTGCATTCTGTTTCCATGATAAAACCAGTAAATTAATACATCGTTAATGACACTCTATCGTGTAGCACATTGATCTGTGTTTCCTTAATTCAGGAAGAAGTAAGAGTAGACTCGACTTCGATTTAATTTGGATTAAGAAGCCTAAGAGAAAATATTATAAATATTCTTAATAGGTATACACACCCTGCATTTTACCGTTAGGAAACTGCAAGTACCCGTTTGTGTTGGTTTCAGTCGACCAAAATAAATGTTTCCGCATGTATATACTGTGTGCGCGTGCGTGTGTGGGAGTAATGTTAATCGGGGTACTGGTGCAGTATGTGCTTTTGTATATCTTCGTGTGTGTCTATGTTTGTTTGTTTTTGTTGTTTTTGATTTCGTTTTGCGGTTAGATGTTATACACCTATGCGTGTGTATAATATTCATTTGTTGTTTTTGTTTCCGCTGTTGTTTTTGCAGTACTGTGCTTGTGGCTTGTGTTGCTGTCATTTTTTTTTTTTTTTCGTTTTTCTAGCCTGTTCCTTTTATGTCGTCAGCCAGTCTGGTGAGAATATTGTGCTGTTATTGGTTTTGCTGTTTTTATTTATGTTTTTGTTACTCCATTTTGCCAAGTGGTTTGTGACTTGTGGTTTGAATATATTCTTGTTTATATATTTTTGTTCTCATCGATTCATATTTGTTGGTACTTTGTCTGGTTGATTAAAGCAGCAGTTAGTTTGACATCTGTTTCTATCATCATTATCACGTCAGTTAACTGTTTCTATTACCCATACTTACATATACACATACGCAGACACGCACACGCGCCGCGCGCATACACACGCACACAGACACACACGCACACACCTATATGTGTATATAGAGAAAGATGAGATGCTTGAGGGACACGTAATCATTGAGAAGGTCACATTGAAGTTAAACATAACCGGTGTGTGTTTATTTATTGGCAGAATGACCCTCCCAAATACAATGATATATATATATATATATATATAATGCACATTCAAAACCTGAAGACCGTAACAGAATACTTCTACGTACAATTGAAGTGGGCAGTGCAGTGCAATAGTGTCTCCTCTGAGCCCTTTAAAATCCGCAGTGGTGTCAAACAAGGCAGTGTTCTTGCTTCCACTTTCTACAGAATTTTCTTAACTGAGCTGCTGAAGCATGCCTTCGGTGTCGCAACAAATGGGATCTACCTGTACACAAGCAGGCTCTTCAATCTATTCGGCCACATAGCCCAAAACAAAAGTATGTGTAGCACTCTTCAGAGACATGATGTTCGCTGATGAGGTAGCATTTGCAATCCACACCCAGCAGGATCACCAGTATCTGATGAACGGCTTCTCTCACACTTGCAAATATTTCGGATTGACTCTCAGTCTGAAGAAGGCGTGAGTCCTCATAGAGAGTAAAGAGGCACTACAGATTATCACAGACGACGACTATGAACATCCATGTCTTCCACCACTTTACGTACCTCGGCTCTTCTACCACTGGCAACCTTTCCTTGGACCCAGAGATTGACAAGAGGATCGGGAAGGCATGTTCAACTTTCGCCCGTCTTACGTCTCGAGTAAATCCCAACCTGATTGTTACGACAAAGATGGTAGTATACAATTCATGTCTCATAAGCACACTACTGTACGGCAGTGAGTCATTGACAACATATGCCAGATAGGATAGGAGATTGAACATATCCCACTTAAGAAGTATCCGCTCTATCCTGGCAATATCCTGGTAAGACGGAATGTCCAGCGGTGCAGTCCTGTCTAGCGCTGGCCATCCCAGTATGTACACTCTGGATATGCAGTGAAGACTTCACTGCTTTGGCCATGTTCACTGCGTGAAAATGACTACATCCCAAAGGATACCATCTAAGGAAAGCTGTCATCTTTAGAAAAGAGGTCCATTGGCCGTCCTTATCTGCACTACAAATACTTCTACACGAGGAATATGAAGACACTCGATATAGTTTCGGAATCTTAAGAATACCTTGCATCTGCCTGCATGAAATGGGATGGAGTATACTGAACGGGGACTTCAAAAAATGTGAAGAGACGCTGATGGATGTTGCAGTAGAAAAGCGAATTCGCAGAAAGGGGCAGGACAGTTCTAACAGACCAGTTACCACACGCAGATGTAGTCTCTTCTGCAACAGAGTCTGTCACTACCACGTTGATTCTTCTCAAACGCAAGGCGGCACTGTTTCAGGCGAACAGAGAACTAGAACAACAAACATCCATTCCATGGTCAGCCATGACCGGGGAGAGACCCATATATATTATTTATGTATATATATACGTGTCAGTGTGTGTGTGTGTGTGGTGTGTGTGTGTGTGTGTGTGTGTGTTGTGTAAGTAAATATATATATTTATATATAGTTACGGTGAGTTTATAAACAAAACATGTTTGTAGAGCGCTCTATTTTATTGTTAATAAAAGAGCTATTATATTGAAAAAGCAACAACAACGTATAATAAATTCCCTTACGTCCGTTTCATGGTCTTATCATCTTATTGAGCTCGTGAGTCAATAAGAAGCGACATTCCATTCATCAGAGGCTTTTTATTTATCATGAGATACGTAAACAATGGCTCCGCTCGCGCAGGATGCTGGGTAAAAACAATAGCTTAGACAGGGTCTTATTTATTGTGGCATGAGACTTATTTAAGGTGTCCACATATCACAGGTCTTACTTATATATCGGGGTACTTATATATCAGAAGGTATCCTTATTACTGCTACTTAAGAATAGACCGTTATATTAAAAAAAATAAAGAATTTGAAATTTCCGGATTTTTTAGGTGTATCAGGGAATGTAACTCTTATCTACTTAGTTACGATATTTTTTTCTCCGAAAAAAACCTCATTTCAGTTGGGAGTTGGCTATTTAGGGCGTATCTACATTACATAGAAGGCGTCCAGATAGAGTTTAGAACTGGTTAACTATAGATCATGGGGGGGAGGGGGTGATGATTAAGGGGCCCCAAAAATACCTTAAAGAGTTAATAAGAAGGAGAAATAGACAAGGCCATTAACTTCGAAGAGATTACATAGACATAGATGGCCCCGAACTAGACATAATTATGCACGCGCGCAAAACCCTATTCTTCGGCGGTGAATCGGCCTGGGTAAAAAAATGTCGGAGCCCATAGACCTCTTCGATGTCTCGATGGGGTCCTTCGATAGTGCCGACATTTGCGACCTGGTGGAGTTATATATTCTAAACCTCCTCCACCTACGCTTCCCCAACCATGACATCGGTTTATACCGAGACGATGGTTTAGCAGTCACTCTAAACACTAACGGCCTCACTTTAGATAAATTTAGAGAGGACCTAACAACTACCTTTAACAACATAGGGCTGAAAATAACAGTAGATACCAACCTACTGGCAGTAGACTTCCTAGACATATCCCTAAACCTTAGCACGAACTCTTATAAGCCCTTCCATAAACCAAATGAGCAATTAAGGTATATCCACAGAGAGTCCTCCCACCCACCCATAGTTTTTAGAAATCTAATAGATAACATAGGCAAAAGAATCTCTAATATATCCTCATCTAAAGATGCCTTTGATAACGCTGCCCCCTACTATAATTTAGCTCTAAGTAATAGCGGTTTTAAGGACAAAATTAAGTACACCCCACCCACCCAACAAGATATCAGCCATAATAATAATACTAATAGACATAGAAAAATACCCCATATACAGACTTTTGAGGAATTCTTTTCTTTTTATTCATTACGAACTAGGCTTTACATTTTCAGGAAGAAATTGCATGTTTTGAGGTTCATGCATTTCAATCGAAAACTCAAAGCACATCACGGACTCAGTACACCGGGAACTTATCTTTTGACCCACGAAGGTCATTATACTGTGTGTTAACTAGTATCGATAGGCAGTGGCGTGTCGTGGAGAAATGCTAGGCCAAGTTTTAAAAGTCTAGACTCCTATAACAGTTGGTATAAATTCACTGAGGTAAAAAAAAAATGCAGAAGGCTGTATACTATTGAATTAAATAATATGTTAACTAAATAAAGATATTTTAATTTGGAAGAGAATAATTTTTATAGAGTAAGCAATTGCTTACCCTACACAAATTATTTCCTTCTGGATTTTTTTTTGTATCAGTGTATAGGAGTCCAGACTTTTAAATCTTGCAAATCTTGCTTACCCTAGCATTTTTTATCTCCACAACACGCTGCTGTTGATAAGATTTTGTGTCGGGTGGAAACTGACGCATAAGATATATAATTTTGCATAAGTGTGTTGGCTAATTAATCTGACTTCTATCAAATCTATATTGACGATCTATATTCTTCATTCTCGGTCTATCGAACACACAAGGAAGCTTCTACGCAGTCGTCGTTCGTGATTATCCTAGAGGGATGATGGGCAACATTAACTTTGATGAATTTGAACGCAAAATATGGAGGTACTAGAATAGATGCTGAACAATAATTAGCCACGCTCACAGCGTGAACACAATGAATTTAAAAGAGAGCCTTTCCGTGGTGGCTCAAGTGGCTAGAAGTAGTGGCTAAGTTTCCCTCAAATCACACACTACAATTTTAAAAAAGGAAGGACACATTTGATAATGTAGTGCTAGAAATAACTTTACTCGAAAAATGTTGTCAGCATAATAATTTGTAAACTTCAAAAGGCCAGTCCGAAGAACATCTAAGAAACCGATTGTGATTGCAAGACAATACAGACCTGTTCCTTTAATGAAAAAGGCTTAACGAAAGCAATTATCTATGAAGTAAAAGTAAAGTCTCAAACGGGTATCACGGAAACAAATAAATTTTATACTGGTATAAGCTAAGTTAATCGAAATTTTTCATCTCACTATATTACATATGTGAGACCCTACCGTATTTGTATTTAGTATGCAGAACGCTCCCTGGGGTATTTTTCCCTCGACCATATTGTTAGCATTCATAATCAGCATCACTACATTAGCCCCTTTTCTATATGTTAGAACTGTGTAGAATATGATTCGCTGAGGAGGTCTAATAAAATCGAAACATATACCTGGCTTTCCCCATTTGGCTTTAATGACAAGATCCACTCTTTTCTGCATCATTGTTGGTTTCCAAAAAAGTTACTTGGCCGATATTATTGGAGTTATCTCCCTTGCTTGTTCTTTTTAAATTTTAAATACTCCTAGGAGGAAATTTTGTCTACTAATCACATGAACAATCTCAATTAATTGAAGTTTTTCGACTCACTATATTACATATTTGAGACCCTGCTGTATTCACATATAACATATATATTGATAAGTAGATAAACTATTATCTACATCACAGAGACGTGCCCGTAGGCATGGTAGGCAGTGCCTACCCAGATTAAAAGTATAAATATCAATTACGAGCAGAGATACCCGGCGTTGCCCGGGTGCGGAATATGTAGAAACATTTTTTTTTCTTGTTAAATGTAAATGAATCAATAGCAAGTCTTTATGTACGAGACTATGGACGTCATATGATATTCAAGTTCTCAAAAGTGATATAGAGATAGCAGTAGAATAAAAAATGTTCAACATTTATATAACTTGAAAACAAAAATGTAGTAGTCCTCGGTGGGATTTGAACTCAGAACGTACAGAGCCCGGAGAGAAAGAAAGAAAAACAGAATCGAATGGGATATATACGTGGGGAGAGAATGAGAGAGATAGAGAAAGAACAACCTGTATTGTTATTTCTCTCTCACCCCTTCTTCAAAACTTCCTTAAAAAATGACTACCTCCTACTTAACAACTTATAATAGTTTTGCTTCTTACTTCCCCATCCTACTCAAGTGCAACTTCTTGTCTTTCCCCATCTCTTTTGGGGAATGTTCATATTTTAAGCGAAAAATGTGTATTCCAAGGTGGGATTCCGGATTTCGTTGTACACGCAATTTTTCTGGGGTACATTAGGATGTCCATGACAAATTTGGTAAAGATTCGTTCAGAAATGGCTACGTTGTTTCAAGACAAACAGACAAACATTCGTGCTTATCTATATAGATTATTTAAATATCCAGATGTGTTGGGATGCTTGAAAGTATCTGTTGTCTGAACATTTTCTGGTTATACTTAATATACAAGCTGCTGTCAATCCAAGAACAAACATTCAAAGAAATGCATATTCTGAAGCAAGTATTAAATGATGTTACTAATATTTCTCATGTGATATGCAGAACATTCACTTTCTTCTGATGAGAGTCCCTATGGTCGTGTTGAGAGTCAGTGCACATTCAACAGCGCTTTTGATATCGTGTTTATTGATGTTATATCCTCTAACTACATTTATTCGTAGATCTGGTAAAAAGAGATAATTTCAAATTCGATATCTGGGTTCAGCGAAATATTTAGCTACGTTGTTGCTTTGCATGTTACATCTAGCAGCTGTAATTATTTCCACACGCATGCTATCTAGTGTTCATCATTGAACTTTGTAAGAGTAACACAGGAATATATGTGGACTGGTTGTATTTATTAAAGTATCTTACCACGGAAGATGAAATAATATTATTTTATCTAGTTCATATAAAGTACCTAACTTGCTGGCAACGTTTGTACATTCTGACATTCAACACATAGATTTATTGAGATATTCAATTAGTAAATGCATTGGTAGAGTATATGTTGTTACAGTTCCCTACAGTTATAAGTACGTGGACGTCTCGTTACAGTTCACTGCAATATTAAGTAAGAGTACTATCATTACAGGTCTCACGGGTATCATGTAAGTGTCTCTATTCGTGTGGCCTATTTTTAATGATCTATCCTCTAAGTGTATTATTTTTAGAGTCTATAATTATTGGAATGTATCTATTGTTACAGTATATGTATGTAGTGTTATAGTTAGTAATAGTTACTGTTAGTAATTTACCAGTTGTCTATTATTGTTTCTAATTTAGGCACAAGGCCAACAATCCTCAGTACTTGACTGGTACTTTATTTTATCGACCCCGGAAGGA
>JAOPJM010039229.1:0-15093 GCA_027124095.1 Muusoctopus leioderma
CGAGGGCCCATAGCTACAAGGGGCCCACAGCTGCAAGAGGCCCACACTCTGACATCAGCACTAAGGGGCCCAGTGAAAAGTTATGCCCGAGGGCCTATAATACTCTCAGTCCGCCCCTGGAGATGTTATATATTAAAAAGATTTTTCATCTCTTAAATAGTCCGAAAAATTATAATTGTAAGTATATTCTAATAAGACAGAATAACTAGAATCGTTTTTATCAATGGAGGCTGTGTTCAGTTAACCAGTTCAAAAATAGTTTGAAAATTTTTTCTGAATCAGAGTTGGTTATTTTCATGGGAAAAACTTACATTTTTTTTAGCTTTTACAACTTTGCTACTATTCTGCAAATATTCAATATCAATTCCATTCATTTGCAGTAATACAAGTGTACATGACTCTCTTACACAGTCTGTACCTAGCTTTAATAGCTGCTTTATTAATAGTTTTGTTTAGATAATCAACAATGTGTTCAATATTATAGAATTTTCAAAATATCAAAGATAATAAAATATGGCGCCCGTCCTACGATATATATAGGGGAAGACTAAAGGCTCTAGACTTTATAAAGAGGATGGGAATAGCTGTTGTAGCATTCATACATTTGCCAAGAGAATTAACAACGCGATTTGAAATGGAATCAGCCGTAAATCGAAACCAGTTTGCAGTCTCAGATGAGACTCACAATGGAGTACTGCTCCTATATCTGGGGTGCTGCTGCTGTTACAGATATCCTAGACCGCATCCAAAGAAAGGCCATCCAAACTGATTGGCATGAAGTCGCTCACCAACACGCTCT
Organism: Muusoctopus leioderma; assembly: GCA_027124095.1. NCBI lineage: Eukaryota > Metazoa > Mollusca > Cephalopoda > Octopoda > Octopodidae > Muusoctopus > Muusoctopus leioderma. Next base: position 800 of record JAOPJM010039229.1, read on the forward strand.
AATCTCTGGTCCACAGACATGCTGTTTCCCATCTCTGCGTCTTCTACCACAACTACGATGGCCTCTGCTCCTCGGAAATGGCTCGTCTCGCCCCACCTCCACTCAGGTACTCCCGACTCACTCGCCCCTCCTCTCGTCACCCATATTGTGCCCATCTCTCCAGAGCCCGCACTAACCACTATACCCAGTCCTTCCTCGCTAGGACGTCGACCCTATGGAATTCCTTCCCAGCAATTGTTGAAGAGGAACCTTAACCGTGCAAAGGCCATGAACACAACCCCGTCCTTCAGACTAATCTGATAAAACAAAAAAAAACAAAAATGCGCTGACCTTTTGTTCCACGATGCTTGTTGCGAAAGGGTTTGACCGTCTTGCAGTATTGTCCAGGTTTTAAAGTTTGTGTCCACTTTACACAACGACAGCAGAAAATGACTACTAGGAAATGAAGTTGAAAAGCTTTAATTCTATTATACGTATTACAAATCAAATTTAGCTTTAACTCTATTGTAAACATGATAAACAATTATCTCTACAATAGAAAGTTATATGAAAGCAAGATGTTCCTTGGAGTACTCTTCTTGTTTTTCAGGATCATAAGAAAGTCAAAGATTCAGTATATTATTTTTTTAAAGTTAGGCTAATAATGTCTGTCGCGAATAAAATAACCGTTCAGCTGCAGTTCTGGTGAACAATTTCGATAATCCACACAAAACCGCATTAAGTATGTGTCTATATCCAGAGACGTCAGTGATGTTCCAGTCTAGCAGAGCCGTTGTCTATTTTGTATACTTAAATTGCTTTTCCTACTTGTAAAGATATGTTTTCATCGTTGATGTTTTAGCTCCAGGTCAGACCTGCTCGAGCAGATTTATGATCAAAGGTATTTCAGTTGTAACCATTCCGTCTCCCCACCTCTCCAAGACATAATATATCTAGGACTATAAACCGAAGATATTTAAAATATTTCCTTTTTCCTATTGCTCCTTTTCATTATGTAGAATAATTCTTTTTATCTTTCTGCTAATTTATCGTATTTCGAAACTGTTGTACGAAAATGTAAGTTTAGCTTCTTATCAATTGGCGTGTATTTATTTGTGGAAACTAAACTACTGTTTAATTAGTAGGCAGCGTAAAGAGTTGCAGCTGGCTTGCTTATCGAGTCGATATTTTGCCGGTATTTTACATGAAGAATGGACTGAGCGTACCTCGTCAGTAACGCTGATATATGCTTGACAGAGGTGTATATGTTTTGCTAGCCCTGTCCGCTTAGCATGGAAACCACAATGGGAAGGTTACAGTTCACTTGTGGAGCAAGAGGAAACTCAATATAATTGATGAATGTTTAATTAGTATGCAGTTCTGGGTTTACATCATACCATGGTTTCTGAATAGTAATAGTCAGTTGGCATGGCCGTGTCGTTATAAAGTTCACTTTATAATCACGTAGATTGGCAGAATCGTTAGAGCGTCGGACAAAATCTCTATCGGTATTTAGTTACGTCACTTTACGTTCTGAGTTTAAATCCCACCGATGTCAACTTTGCCTTTCATTCCTCCGGGCTCGATAAAATAATGTACCAGTCAAGTACTGAGTCGATTTATATTCCTATAATACATCTATTCCTATATTCCTATAATACATCGATTTATATTCCTATAATACATATATTCCTATAATACATGTGAATGGAATTTACAATAGGAGACGTGGTTCCGGATTCGCTTCCACTCAGCGGCACCTTGGAAAGTATCTTCTACCATGGCTCAGGGTCGACCCAAGACTTGTGAATAAAATTGGGTAGACAAAGTAAACAGAAACTATAAGGAAGTGGACTGTATCTCTTCTTGATCGGTAGACTTAATTCGTCGTCCAGTTCAACACCGCTACCTGGGCCTTGGGCGCGGAGTTCATTCTGTTGCAAGCACCCAGATAAGGTCTCTTGTCTGAAGATAACTCTTCCTATTTTCCCCTTAGGTTTCGGGGTCCCTGCAAAGAAGCCAATGACTCTGCTCTTCTTCCTCTGACCAAGCCATAAATAAATAAATAAAGTGTTTGAATCAAAACAGTAAAAAATGTTACCTGACGATTCATCCCGGATTTATGAGGACAAATCTCAACAATTAGTGATGTCTTACATTGGCTCAAGAACTCGTATGTGTGTTTGGAGAAAATTCACTTATATCGCTATCGCCCTTGCGAGAGGTATGAAGATGTCAACTTTCTATCAATCTTAAGCATATGAGAAATAAATAAAAGATGACCACTGAAGTGCAGCTATAAGTTCCTTGTGGTTCCCCGTTGGAGCCATTTCTCTACATTGCGTCACCAATCTAAAATCTAATTTCTAATTTCTCATATAGACACAGAGTACCAGGTTGATATGAGGAAATGTGATGTACTGTTCATATTTCTTCAATGAGTATTCAATGAAAACTGAGTCGCTAAATTGACTTGCATGTCTATGATTCAAATCTGTCATTATATCGAAGGGTGAATGAGAAATCGCTTTCTAGCGAGGACACCAGTAAGTCAATCACAAGTAACTTTTCCCGCAGGAGAATATCGAAATTAAACTAATTATTCTTCTATGAGGTTTTTTGCAACTGAACTTGAAATATTGCACAAAACTGAACTTTTCCTACAGGGACTTTATTGTGACAGGTATGTCCAAGCTGTAGCTACACTGACTGGGTCTATGAAGTAGATTACGGAAGTCAAATCTGTTAAGGTTTGGATAATAGAGAAATATTCGAATTTATATTGATTTCTAACATTGGCACAAGGTCACATTTTTGTGAGAGAGAGAGAGAGAGTATACTCGATTAAATCGACCCAGTATTTGACTGGTATTTCTTATTTTATCAACCCCGGAAGGATAAAAGTAAATTTGACCTTGGCGGGATTTGAACTCAGAACGTAAAGTGCCGTAGCTAAATACCAGAAGACATTTTGTCTGACACTCTAACTGTTCTGCAAATCCAACGCCCTTGCCAATGCGTTATATTCGAATACATTTATTCAGATAAAATGGTGAACTGTCATTACGGAATGATTTCCCCTTAATAAGTTATTCCCCTTACACCTACATCTGTTGACATGAGATCACAACGAGGGAACATCGATGCGGTCGCTCGACCTGCTAGAAATAGCAGCCAAATCTCCATTACGCCTACCATCCTAAAAAAAGAAGGACACATTGTAGAGTGTAGTAATAGATATACAAACAGATTGAATGGTCGAGACTAGAATGCCTTTCATTATAGGTTTGCTCAATTAGGGCTAACCTGAGGTAAACAACAACGTGAGATAACTGGATGGTTAGCATTGGTGTTAAACTTTGTTGCAGCTCAAAACTAACGTGTGGCCTTAAACATTTAGTCGGCAAGGGAAGACGTCTTATACCATTGGACTGGCACAGTATTAATCTGTTAAATTGGTGGCTGGATAATACATCTAGGCATCTAGAAACCCCAAAAGCGCAATTTGGGAGGCTGCAGCAGTCCGCCTCACCAGGAGAGAACGACGCAATGCTGAGTGTGAATACAGATTACATAGAACAGATGATAATAGAAGAAAGCGTAATAGAGCTTCCAACCATGTCATGCAGGTGGCTAAAAAAGCAGTACTTAAATTTGAACAATATATAGCAGCCAACCCGGAAATATGTGCGTTCGAAACAGAGACCTCACTCTCCAGTCAGCCCTCTCCGAAATCTCAACAATATTTTATACAATACTTTATAGAATATTTCTGACCAATTAAGGTCTAAACCATGATTATCTTAAACACAAGTGAAACCTGTATGAAATATGAAGAGAAGTTTACAATAAATATATAACAATTTCGTTTTTACCATAAAGTGTTGATTATAAAGATTTTAGTGCATTTTCATCCTTATTTCTATTTTTAATTTATATATATATATAGTCCCTGAAATTTATATAAAGGACTCAATACATGAGTCCTTTTAGAGTTTATATTATTTATTAACCTTACAACTGTTTCAATGCATCACATTTTATCAAACCTTTGATAAAATACTGATGCACTGAACCAGTTGTACAATTGTAAGTTTATAATTCTTAAAATGTATATATATATGGAAAACGGACGTAAAACGAAGATGATGATGATGATATTCTAGTTATATGATGTAATACATACAATGTTGCATCTTTTCAATATATACAAATGAGAGTTCTCCATGTTGCAGCAAACTAGTCTCAATAGAGCTATGTAAAATATGTGTGTAGTCATACATTTAAGTATACTGGGGCACAACTAGTATAGATTGTGTTATTCCCCAGTATAATTTAACTGCACACACACACACACAAACACAACACAACACAACACACACACACAAACACAACACAACACAACACACACACACAAACACAACACAACACACACACACACACAAACACAACACAAACACAACACACACACACACAACACAACACACACACACACAACACAACACAACACAACACAACACAACACAACACAACACAACACACACACACACAACACATACACACACATAGGCAGGTAATCAGCCATCTTCAGCTCTGAGAACTCGTGAAAACGTCTTATTTTATCACATTTCTCAAGAAAGTCACAGCGATTGAGTGTGCTAAGTTTTAAGTGAATAACTATTACTTCTGTTACTTTTATTATTATTAAGGGTCTCCCTTAACTGTTAGGAATCGTATATATGCTCTCTCTGTTGGACGTCATGCAAACACGGCTGATCACATGAATGGTGTTTCATTCTCTCTCTCTCTGTTAGACACTATGCAAACATAACTGATCACACACTTTGTTCAGCTTGCCAGCCAAACCCATCCCCTAAATAGTGCCATTGAAACTTCCCCTGTCCTTCTCTATCTAGTACCATAGAGGTAGCCTTATTTCCAGCCATCTGCTCTAGACTAAGGGTTACCTCTGACAAATTGGGACAGTGCCAGGAGAGCCCCAACCAGCTGGTAGTTAAAAACCCTACTCTACATACACCACCATGAAGAGATGTGACACTACTGTAGTACCTGATGTGCGACCAGTCTAGGAATAGGGACACTCCAAACAACACCCCCCCCCCCACCAGTCTACCACACTGTGAGCACCCTTAGCAATAAAATTCTGCATGAGAGAAATGTGAACTTCGTAAGTTACTGAGAAAGCAACCCGTCTAGGTGAGCAGTAACTCTGAATAAAATTCATTATGGAGGAGTTATGGACTCTGCAAGCTGTAGCAAAAGCAGCTCGTTTAGGAAAGCAGCAACTCTGAATAAAAACGGATACAGTGTAGAGGGGATACTTCAGCCCTATCAGACAGCCTCTCGAGTGTGGATGGCATGATAAAATGCATGCTATAAAGTTGTTTGTGATAGGAAGAGTATTCATCTGTGAAAAAATAAAAAAAACATACCAAAAACATGACAATCAAATCAATGAAAGACCTTAACCGCATATACAGGACTACCACTTACCATGCCAGTGCTGTGCATGGTAGTACACTGACCAGTTATGAACATCTGGCCATTTGTGAGAAACCCTTGGCTGTCATCAAATGATTGCACCAACTCTCTTCTTTTCAGATGCAGAAAACACACATCAAATATTCCAAACACCAGCAGAAACTCTCTTCTGCCTGTCAAGTGTAAAACTTCAGGGTTGCCACCATAAACATTGGCATGATGAAAGGTAGGTCTGGAAATATTGTAGAGATGCTGGAGCAGAGCTGAGTAGATGTGTGCTGTGTACTAGAGGTTAGATGGAGGAGAGCCTCAGCTAGAGTCCTTACGTGCAAGGAACACAGGTATAAATTCTTTTGGGTAAGTAACAGTGCTGGAGTTGGTTGAGTAGGCATATTGTTAGCAGAGAAATGGATAGATAAAGTAATTGTGGTAGTGAGATAATGTAAGAGAATAATTAAGCTTAGACTAGTCATAGGCAATACGATAGTGACAGTGATCTCTGCATATGCACCCCAATCAGGACTGACAGATGAGAAAAAAGACTGTTTCTATGAGGCCCTCTTGCAGACTACCTTGACAACAGATGACAGAAACGTCATTGTCACAACTGGAGACTTTAATGGACATGTTGGGTAACACCACGATGGCTATTCTGATGTACATGGAGGTTATGGTTATGGTACATTGAATGAAGAGGGGTCAAGGCTCTTGGAATTCTGTGATGCAAATGATCTAATCATTTGCAACACTAACTTCAGGAAATTGGCCAGCTACCTGATCACCTAATCCTCTGATGAACAAGCTAAATAGACTTCATATTCACCAGGAAATGGGATAGACAGATGGTTGTGAATACTAAGTATTTCCTTTGTGAAGAACATAGCACTCAACTGATTAGTGACATGGGTAAGAGCTAGATGAACCCAGAGACACAAGACAATCTGGAGAAGGAAGGTATGGAAGTTGAAAGATTCATTGAAAAAGATTCATTGACAAGGTATAGGTTCAAAGAAGTACAAGGTGACATGTATATCAAGAAGGAGGAACAGACAGGGACCTATAACAGAAGACAACTGGGAGTTTTTATGAGACAACTTGCTGCAAGCCAAAGACCAGTTTTGTAGATGGGGCAAGGTTCCAGCCAGACAGAAGATGACATGGTTGTTGTTGTTGTTTATCCCCAGGTCAGCCATAATCGAGCAGACCTATGATCAAAGGCATTCCAGCCGTGACCATCCTGTCTTTTTCCTATATGCAGAGAGCCTGGTACCACATTATACACTGTATCCATTTCTAAGATGGTAGGGTGTGATTTGAGGGAGATTTGGCTGCTGTTTCCAGCAGGTCGAGCAACTATGCAGAGACTCCTTCATTGGCTTGAGAGGGTTCCGTGGAAGGGTATGGTAGATAGAGCCCTAAATGCTAAGAGACAAGCCTGGAAAGAATAGAAGAAAGAGGGGAGCAAGGAACAATATCAGGTAGCTAGAAGAGAAGCTAGATGTCAGGTACACTTAGCAAGGAAGGGTGGGATGGGGGTGAGGACTGAACCATGATGGATACATGCCTGCACGTTAAATTCCTCAATGAACGTTTTGTTAACTCTCACCTTACTGACAGCATCTCTGTACATGACTTGTATAGCTATCACAAGCCCTTCATCTATACCTAGACAAATATCATCCCTCAAATGACACACTGTCTTAAGAAAGGAAGGACGTATTGAATAATGTACTCCAGGGTATGATAAGCCCATAAGAACCCCCCAAAAAAACCCAGGAAGATCATGGCTGAGATTATTAACCACTTAACCATCTTATTTATTTTTAAAAACTAGTAAAAATTGAACATGTGGAGGCCGAGATAATTCGGGCAGATTCATTAAGTGGTTAAACAACATCAACACAAATTGGTGCTCAAAAGCCATATTTAATAGGAAAATAGATGTGATGGTGGTGGTGGTGCTATTAGTGAAAGCAGTAGTAGGGAAGGTAGTAGAAATGATGATGGTGGTGATGATGATATTTTTGTTGTTCTTTTAGATCCGTGCATACATTCACCATTCTCAATGAAGCATTAGAAGATTTAAAACAGCAAAATAAGCTATCATCTGTAGCTTTGCTTACTTCAAAGTTACATATGTGGCCAGATTTCCATGGTAACCGTTCCCCACTTGCAGATCCTACGCTACGAGGAATGGTATGTTTTATATTTTATATATGTATTTAGTATGCCTTTTTTTATTTTTAACTTTTTCAACTTTTTTTACCATCATTTTACGGTAGTTATATAAACTATATAGCTACAAATGGCTAAGTTAATAGGATGTACTGTACCCTTAGCAAATACTCTTAACACAGATTTAGTCTATCAAGCTGTTAGCAATATAGGATTCTATATATTTGATTTCTTACATAGGCACAAGGCCTCAAGTTTTGGGGGATGGCTATAATATTGACTTGTAATTTATTTTATTGGTGCCCAAAAGATGAAAGGCAAAGTTGATCTCCATAGGATTCAAAATCAAGGTTCTATATAATTGATGAGTGTTTTATTAGCTTACTGTGCTGAGTTCAATAAGACTGGAAGAAGTAATGGAAAATCACTGCAGTGTAAGCTGTTTGAGTCACTAGACAAACACTTAAGAGGTGCTCTAAGGATGTCATTTGTTATAGGACATTATTTTAATTTCTATAGTTCCTAAACCATCTTACCAGTGGTTTAGAATATTTTTTTAACCATATAGTTTCATGAGTTTCTTTGAATTTTGCAATGAAAAATAAACTTATTAAATCAAATTTAAATTTAAATATCACTTGTTTTGTCTAACATCTGCTGTAAACATAACTTAGTAAATGAAACATCTTAGTATATATATATATATAGTTACTCTTATTGAATCCTTAGATTTCCTAAAATGACGGAAATGTTGAAAGTAATTCAGCAAATTTGTGATAAATAGTCCTTTTTGTTGTTGCTGTTGTTGTAGTTCTGAGTGTTTAGAGAGGTGAGATAATTCTGTTGTGCTCTACATGTGGGAAAAGATTCCTGGCTCGAATAGGCCTCATTAGCCACCTCCAGAACCACCAGACCAGATATACAAGCCAATTCTAAGTCTTGGTTATCTTCAGCAAAGAAGGACGAACAAGGATATATATATATTTTTATTTATTTATTTATGTATGTTCCCATACTGAATCAGTATGGTTGGTGACAGGAAGAGCATCCGACCGTAAAAATTCTGCCTCAAGAAAATCTACGTCCAACCCATTTATTGCTGAATTGGCTGTTAATGTTTGTTTACACATCCATATAACAAATGCCCAGCCGTTTGGTAGTAGGATTCCCATACTTAAAATCAGTATGGTTGGTGACAGGAAGGGCATCTCACCGTAAAATGCTGCCTCAAAAAATCTCTATCCAACCCATGCTAGCATGGAAACACAGACGTAAAAATGATGATGATGAAACATTAAAGTATATCTATATATCTATATCATAGAGTTAAAAACCTGTTTTATATTATTTGTTATGTTAAAAATGCATGTATATATATGTCAGTACCTGTTGAGAGTAACATTTGTAATAAACAAACATCTGTTTAGTCAAACCTTAGTAATGTAGCATCAATGAACCAATAGCCTAAAGTATTCTAGCAAAGACATATTCACATTGAAATTTTGTTGTATTTCCAGATTTCTGGGCTGAGACTCTCATCTTCACAGAAAGAACTGTGTTTACTTTATTTAGCTACAGTGCAGGCCATTGCAGTAAGTATTGTACTGATTTTCTAACCTAGGCAATGACTATGATGAAACTGAAGTGAGATTAAACTAGGTCTACAATTATGATTAAGATTAAAAGCTCACAGAGTGGAATAAATTATTTTGCTGTGAAGAAGAGAAGTCTAGTGTTTCAGGCCCTTTGTTGAGTTCTGTTCTGCTCACAACATTAGACTCTGTTTCTTCCTCATAACAAAATAATTTATTCCACTTTGAGAACGTTTTGTACTTACTATTTGCTGATGCAGACAGTACCATCTTAAGGTAGGTGCTATGGGTGCTGCACCACCAGGACCCAGGAGGCCCATGGGCCCATGAATAATATAATTTCATCATATTTCGATGGCCCACTTTTTCAATACAGCACTTAAGCCCATGAGCACCTATAGATGGGCCTTGATTTAAACTACCATTAGTTTCCTTGGATTCTACTGTTTCACTGTGATTAAGATAGGGTTAGGGTGGGCCTGGCTGTAACTGAAAGATTTGTTGTATTCTGTTTGCTCTCTCACTGTTCTGAGTTCAAATACTGCTATTGTCAACTTTACTTTTCATCAATTTGGTATTCAATGAAAACAGTAGAATCCCTGTTTGGTACTGGTATTGATTCAAGCAACTATATCCTGACTTAAAAAGAAATTATTATCATATCTAGTAGTTTGGACACAGGAATGGTTGTGTGGTTAAGTAGTTCACATTGCAGCTACGTGGTTTAGGGTTCAATCCCACTGCATGTATCTTGTGCAAGTGTATTTTACCATAGCTTCAGGTTGACCAAAGGCTTGTGAGTGAAATTTGGTAGACGGAAACAGTGTGGAAGCCTGTTTGAGGGACTGTTTCTCTTCTTGGGTGGTAGACTTAATCTGTCACCAAGTTTAACACTACCACCTGGCTACCCTTGGGTAGCTTTAGTGGAGTTCACTCTGTTGCAAGCATTTAGGCCAAGTCTTCAGTCTGAGGATAATTTCTACCCTTCTTCTAACCAGTCTCAATGGCCCTGAAAAAGGTCATGGGCCCTCTTTCTCCTCTGATAAAGGTCATGGGCCCTCTTTCTCCTCTGATAAAGGTCATGGGCTCTTTCTCCTCTGATAAAGGTCATGGGCCCTCTTTCTCCTCTGATAAAGGTCATGGGCCCTCTTTCTCCTCTGATAAAGGTCATAAAAAAGAATCTGAAGATTTCAGAAATAGACAAACATTTTGGATATAAAATTTAGTTGGTATGAGCTCTGAGTAGAAAGAAATTATTCTTTCTAATTTAATTTTATTGTATGAGCTTCAATCAACTGTAGGCGATCAGACACACAGCAAGGAGATAGCTAATAGAGCAGTTGAATGTTGCCCACAAAATTAGCATAATAGTTGTGGTATTCTTGTCTTTAATTTCAATGTGCAAAATGATACTTATTTTACTGCTACCGGTAGAATAAAAGATTAAGTCAATCAGTGTTTTAATGAATGGCTGGAGCAAAATAACCAGGGACGCCTGCTGCATGAAAAGTTAATAGTACAGTGGGCTCTCTAGCATACTTGATGTATTAAGACAAGAACTTTTAATTAATTAAAATTGTACCCTTACTGATGAGGACAAATAATTAACTAAATGACTAACTCAGCTCAAAAAATACAAGGGATACAACCCTCAAATTTTAATTAATTTAAATTAGCAAGTTTGATCTTTAGCAGTATGGTGGCAACTCCAGACATGTTTCATTCTTATTCGACCTCATCAGCGAAGCATGGTCTAACCATGTTTCGATGGGCTGGCAACACAGTGGTTGTTGTGGTTGATTAGCCCCAGGTCAGCCTTGATTGAGCAAACCTATGATCAGAGGCACTCTAGCTGTGACTGTTTTTGATATAGTTTAACTCAGACTACATTATCCAATATGTCCGTCCTTTAAAAAAAAAGATAGTAGGGTGTGATTTGATAGAAATTTGGCTGTTATTTCTAGCATGTCAAATGACCACATAGAGACTCCCTCGTGTGGTTAAGTTTGTACAAATGGCAGAGATCTATAGAAGCCTTAGTGTATCTTGTTTGATATCTTAAATTTCTGCATTTCAAATCTCAATAAAGTTTAACTGTCTTTCAACTCACTGGGATCAATAAAATAAACATCAATAAGGCATGGAATCACGTCATTTGTTGACAATATCACCACCTTTATAAGTGACCTTGGGTCTACTTAAAACAAAATATAATCAGGATCCTTACAAATTTGCATATTTTTAAAGTGCTCATATGTAAATTAAAACCTTCCATCATAATTTTATACAAAAAAATGTTAAGTTATGTTCCAAACACCAGATTAATCATGAAAAAGTTTAGTTATTTTACTAAATCATTTCAAATTATTGATTGTTTTCAAAATTAATTGAAATACATAAGCAGTGTATTTTGTTAGAAATATGGTCATGAAAGAGTTAAGATACTTTCTAAAAACAAACCTTTAACTTCTTCATTTTACTGAAATCTTGTTGCTTGGATTCTTGTTTTTCAGTATGGCACCAAACACATCATCAAAGAACTTGAAAAATATGGGTATAATGTAAGTGTGGTGCACATGTGTGGAGGTCTGAGAAATAACTCCTTGCTGGTGCAGACCTTTGCAGATGTTGTTGGTAAGTGTTGCTCTACAAATCATATTATTCATTGTGAATATTGCAAATCATCATCATCATCATCATCATCATCGTTGTTACATCTGTTTTTCCATGCTGGCATGGGTTGGACGAATCTTGTATTTAGAGCAGTTTTCTCCAGCCAGATGACCTTCCTGGCACCACCCCTTTGATATTTTTGTAAGGTAGTTTTTCCACAGATTTTAACTGCCGAACAGCTAATATGTTACACACGGGATGTAAACAAACGATCACCGGTAGCTAAGTGATGTCAACAATGAAGACTTCATGGAGACACACGCAGACACGCATACACACACACACACACACACATACGACAGACTTCTATATAATTTCCTTCTACTAATTTCGCTCACAAAGTATTGGTTGAACCGAGGTTATAGAAGAAGACATGTACTGGGATAGAACCCAGGTCCATGTAGCTACAAAGCAAAATTCTTACCGCACAGCCATGCCTGAACCTAATATTCATATTATGAATATTAATTTCTTACGTAGGCACAAGCTTTGCAGATCTTCATTAACTCTTAATATCCTGTAGGACACAGTTCCACACGATACCACATCATCAAATTGATATGAATTATTCAGCTATATATATATGGCGAAATTGAAGTATTTTAGTGTGAAAACACCTCAAGCACCTGTGTTTCTTACCTGTAAATATCATAGTTAAATAAGATGTAAAAAACGCCCACTTTTAGGCATTTTCTGCTCAATCATTACAGGACTTAGAAAATTCTCAACAGGATGTTAAGAGTTAAATCACAGAAGGACTGTATCTGTTAGATGTGACTCAGTTAGTTTAGCATTTTTTCTTGATAAAGTCAATATTATTATTTAAACATTTTGTTATGTCACTAAAGCTATAAATGACAATATATTATTAGAGGAAACTATTGTATGTATGTTATCATTCTTTTTTAATTATTTGAATTCTTCATATAAAGAATGAGATAGTTTCTAACAAAGAAACAAAGCTCCATCAAAGGAGATTTAGATAACAACAACGTGGAAGTGTTACATGTTGAACTTATAGAAAAGTCTTGCATATTTTTACTGTTCTGCTTACAAATTGTATTTGCAAAGTGTGTGATAGCTGGTTACTGTCTGAAAACTCCAGCTTTTCAAGGTTACTACTTAAACATTTAATAACATAGCCAAGTGCACCAATAATTATAGGTAATTATAAAGTTCATATGTATGTGTGTGTGTTTGTGTGTATGCTAGTTATAAAGTTCATATGTATGTGAGTGTGTTTGTGTGTATGTGTGTGTGTACTAGCTATCACATTATCACTGGTGCTTCAGAGCAGAGAAAGAAGAATAGTTTTTAGATATTAAGAATCCTTATTGAACAAAACAACAACTATAGTGTTACAGTTTCAAGACCAATTGTAAATTGTTTGTCAAATTCACTACTTGTAAAACAGGGCAAAGAATTCTAAAAGTACATTTTTCCTGTTGATATCAAAAAAAAGTTGAGACAAAAAATGTTTGTTCAAAAATTTTTTATTGCTATAATGTTCTAAAATCTTAACAGTAACTGCTATCTTTTTGTGCAGGAGTACCATTTGTTCTTCCTGATATGGACGAGTCAGTGTTGCTAGGGGCAGCTATTCTTGGTGCAGTTGCCTGTGGAAATTACTCTAGTATTCAGGTTAGTAGTGATCAGGTATTAAAATCTATTCATCTCCTGGTGTAAGTCATATTGATATGTGATTATTGCCCAAGGCTTACATGTTTGTATCTCGTCACATGTACTCTGATGAAATACTGATCTCTAGCTTATTCTAACTTTTCTTTTGTTGAGGTATTTTATTAAAAAAAAAAAATTTAAAGTAAATCCATTAAAGTTCATATTTACCATATTATCTTCAATCAACAATGGGAAGTTTATTTCCTTCAAGGAATTGACTGGAAGAGAAATTTGCATAAAGATGTGCCTTATGGATGTACTCTAACCCTAAATTTGCATGAAGATGTGCCTTATGGATGTACTCTAACCCTAAACATAATTCCAACCTTCTGGTGTGAAACAGTACATGTGGGAGGTTGGCCTCACTAGTTTTACTGGACACATAGGATCAGCAGATGAGGCTTTTGGAAGAAGAAAAAGAAGCAGGATGATGAGGAGATAGAAAAGAAGAAGAAGAATGTTGTTGTTGATGGTGGTGTTGGGTTAAAGTTGTAAATCTCTTTTCTGAAACTGTATGATAAAAAAATGTTCTACTATTTTTCTTGACTAGTTTAACTGAGTCCTAGTTTGTATTCATTCATCGCTTTTTACATCCGTTTTTCCATGCTAGCATGGTTTGGACGGAGAGAGAGTTATTGAGGCAGAATTTTTACGGTCGGATGCTCTTCCTGTCACCAACACTGATCACCAAAC
>JAOPJM010039611.1:0-15086 GCA_027124095.1 Muusoctopus leioderma
ATGTGTATGTGTGTGTGTATATATATAAGCGTACGTATGGGGGTTGGAGTATTTTGTGCTATATATATTTGTCTGCTAGAATAATTGTGTTTATATGTATTGATTATTATATTTGTGAGGGTCAGTGTATGTGGGTGTATATATATATATATATATATATATATGGCTGTGTGGTTAAGGAGTTCGCTTCGCCGGCACGTGGTTTCGGGTTCAGTACCGCTGCGTGGCACCTTGGGTGGGTGTCTTCTGCTGTAGCCTCGGGCCGACCGGTGCCTTGTGGGTGAATTTGGTAGACGGAAATTGAGGAGGCCCGACGTATATATATATATATGTGTGTGTGTTTGTGTGTGTGTGTGTGTGTGTGTGTATGTGTGTGTTTGTTTATGTCCCGTAACTTAGCGGCTCGACTAAGAGACCGATAGAATAAGTACCAGACTTATATTTAAGTACTGGGGTCGATCTGATCGACTAAAACCCTTCAAGGCGTTGCCCCAGCATGGCCGCAGTCAAATGACTGAAACAAGTAAAAGAATATGTATATATATATATATTACTGTTTTGTAGCTGCTTATGTATGTAAGTGTATGTCGATATTTATACGTAAGTGTGTATGTATGTATGCATACTGATATATCTATATCACTTTTGAGAACTTTGAATATCATATGACATCCATAATTACGTACATAAAAACTTGCTATTGATTCATTTACGCTTAACAAAAAGAAAATGTTTCTACATATTCCTCACCCGGGCAACGCCGAGTATCTCTGCTAGTATATATATATATATATAGAGAGAGAGATATATATATTTGTGTAGATTGGAAACAATTTTTCTTTCAAACATGTTTTATAAAAGGCACGACTATTTTCGAGTTTGATCTTTTTATTTAAAAGATTTTTCGGATTTCCTTATTAATCCTTTATGTTCAGTTTGGAACATTAGCGTTCCTAAATCCATTAGTCCATTAATGTTTCGGAGGTATCTCAGTTCCATCCTCAAAATAAATGCTGGTAGAATGGCGTGTTTTCGTGTGCTTTGCGTTGGGTCGCAAAGAATCATGGGAGTGCTAGTAATTTTTTCCACGCCGGATTTTTTAAAAATCATTCATCGGTTAAGTCCGGTGATTTTCGTATTTAATTTCGTGTGTATTGTATCAATGTGTTGATTTTTAGTGTTAAGTCCGTCATCAACCACACCTTATCGATAACGGTTTCGACGTATTCTTGATAATGTGTGGCTGGTGACGGACTTAACACTGTGGTTGTTGTTGTTTTGTTAAAATCTTGTATAATTTATTTAAATAACGCCACGCAGTGCAAGTATATACTTTTATGTGTATATAGTATGTGTACACTTTCCCACATATCAAAAGCTCTGCAGATAATTATAGGCAGAGAAGGATAATAGACTATCTAGTCAAACAGAATATTTTAAAACAACATCCAACGTGGTTTCTTCTCCAGAGGAAACTGTCGGACGCAACCTTTTACCATAACGCAATCAAGTTCTGAATTTTATCTGGATCAAAATTTGACATGCATATGTTCACATGGCGGCATACAAACTCATCTGTATTTGTGAACTTCACTAAATAATCTTTCTCGATGCAGATCACCTATAGTTTCCTCCGCCTCTGTTTTATTTATTTACTTATTTATTTATTTATTTATTTATTTATTTATTTATTTATTTATTTATTCATTCATTTGTGGGTGCAGCATGGCCGAATGGTTACGAAGTTCGCTTTGCAATCACCAGATCTCACATTTAAAACATAGAAAGATGTATGTACAATAAAATATTTATATAGAAAAATTGTAAACAAATGTCCGCTATTACGTAGTTCTGCCGTCTTGCCACATGGCAGCGTTGCTGGTGGTTCTCATTCATAACAAAGATGACACCATATGCATTTTTGCCTGTGCTGCGATCGTGTGCTTGCTTTACCTTTCGCTGTTATTTTTGTTATTTTTTTGTTTACGTTGTCTGTGTTAGCCATGGATCCTAAGAAGGATAGTGCTAGTGATTCCAAACGTAATGTGGTTACACTGGAAGATAAGTTAAATATGATTAAAAGGTATGAAAAAGGTGAAAAAATATCACTGATAGCGCGTGCTTTAGGGTTGCCACGGTCGACGGTATCGACCATCATTCTGTATAGAGAACGTATTCTCGCATACGTCACTGAAAAAGCGCCGTCATCGAAGACTGCTGTTATCAATGTGAAGAGGAGGCAGATTTTCGACGAGATGGAGAGACTCCTTTCGTTGTGGATCGAACGCCAGACCCATGAACGCATATCAACGAGCTAGCTGCTGATACAAGAGAAGGCGAAGTCTTTGTTCCAGGATCTGCTGAAGAAGTACCCGGAGGAGGACACAACCTTCATTGCAAGCTCTGGATGGTTTTCCCGCTTTAAACGTCGTTTCAGCTTGCACAACGTCAAGATTCAGGGCGAAGCCGCAGCTGCCGACGACGTAGCCGCCGAAGAATTTCCTGCAACACTGCAGAAGATCATCGAGGACGAGGGATTCTTGCCCGAACAAATCTTCAACGTCAACGAAACGGGCCTTTTTTGGAAGAGGATGCCCGACAGATCCTTTATCTCGAAGGAGAGGCAGACCATGCCAGGCTACAAAGTCGCGAAGGAACGGCTAACGCTAATGCTTGGCGGCAATTGCACCGGCGACTTCAAGCTCAAGCCCATCTTGGTGTATCATACGGCGAACCCCAGGGCACTTAAGAACATCCCGAAGGCGTCCCTTCCCGTCATCTGGATGAATAACATCAAGGCATGGGTAACCGTTGTAATTTTCAAAGAATGGTTCATCAATTATTTCATTCCGGCTGTCAATAACTATTGTCAAGTGTTAAAGTGTTGCTGATTTTGGACAATGCGCCTGGGCATCCCACTAACCTTGGTGATTACGACCATAATGTGAAGGGGGTGTACTTGCCACTCAACACCACATCACTCATCCAGCCTATGGACCAGGGCATGATAATGCTTTTCAAGCGCTACTATCCCCGCCGCACTCTTCGCCAGGCTGTCGATGCATCGTCGGAGGAGGAAGGTATCAACATCCGCGAGTTTTGGAAGAACTACAATATTTACCAGGCCATACTTAACACCAGTGTTGCATGGTCGGAGGTTACGAAGTCGGCGATGAATGGGGTATGGAAGCGTGTGTGCCCTCAGTTTGTTAATGATTTCGAGGGGTTTGATGCCCCAGTCAAGGATCTGTCTAAAAACTTGGTTTCCCTCAGCGCTGACCTGGAGAGGGAGTTGGAGGAGGAGGATTTCGACGGATTGATCGAGGCAGACAAGCAGCCATTAAGTAATGAAGACTTAATGACGCTGGAGGAACATCACCGCAAATAGGAAGAACTTCTAGAAATGCGATATAAAAGTTAAAATGGTTTTATTCACATTCTCTGCTGGTCGATAAACCAAAATGATAAGCTATTTTATATTAAGCTTCATTTTCGACATCAAACATAATAT
The DNA here is from genome assembly GCA_027124095.1 of Muusoctopus leioderma. Classification (NCBI taxonomy): domain Eukaryota; kingdom Metazoa; phylum Mollusca; class Cephalopoda; order Octopoda; family Octopodidae; genus Muusoctopus; species Muusoctopus leioderma. The sequence goes on from JAOPJM010039611.1 coordinate 3,512, forward strand.
TACACAAAAGGTTACAGATTTAGTCCAAAAGTACATCGCATAGATATACTCAAAAGGTGGAATATTACAGATATAGAGATGAACGTATATGGGTGTATGTTTGTATATAGTGCGTCTGTACAGTGTGGGGAAGAAAGTATACATATGTGGTAGAAAAACTCAACTGTATTGGTGGAGACTCTTGACTCCCAATAGGCCGTGTATGTTTTGTTGTATCTCTGCATAGTTGTCGAGCTGGAGTGGTTGGTAAAATACCGGTAAGGAAGCTAACTGTGATTGGCAACGCTCGTTAATATAGTATCAGTCTAAGTCGCTGGTTAGAAAAGTTGATAACGTATTCTCATTTTCGCGCCAGTTTGTCCAAAATAGATGAGCAAAATTATGCCTTAGTTGATTGATCCGAAATGTGATCACGTAGGCTCAGCCGTTGATGCCAGTTTATCTGGTTAGATGAACGAAGCGGCACACCTGTTGATTGGTCCCAAAAACGATGACGAAGGCCGCTGCCACTCCTTTCTGTTGCCATGGAAGATGCTACTGCTGTTAACGAAGTTAGCGCCCCAGTGATTGGTCCAAAAAGGGATGTCGTAGTAAGGTATAGGCGTCAGGTGGTCTGAGAGTATAGGCGTCAGGTGGTCTGTTGACGGAATCAAACTGTAAATGTGTGGATTTACGTTCTCATTACTGGCGCGCTACCAGTATATTAAGAGATATTCGGTATATAATCTTCTTATTGCACCCTGAATTGGTAAATTGATTTCACTAACATTTAGCCATAGATGAAACAGTTGATTCTTAAAACGTCTGACAGAATTTAGAAGCATATTTCTGCCGAACGACAAAGGAAAAGCTCTGAACATTTCTATCAAGTATGGATATTCTGAGAGCTAATGTAGTAAAATAAAAAAGCTGGCAAGAATCGTAGCCTTTTTAATTGGTCTCGTCCGGAGGAAAGGGCTGCGCTCGTGGCCTTCGCAGATCACCCGAGACCGGTGAGATTAAAGCCGTTAACGTTCCTTTTAAACTTTTAAAAGTCGACAGCTGGAGGAAATACATGTGCAGGAGGGAATTTCAGGGAGCCGACGTTCTGGGAAGGAAAGACTGGGCGTAGTGGTTATTGCAGAACTTGGGAGTAGGGGTGGGGTGGAAAAATATGGGCCTTAGGGGGAGGAAAGACGTGTAGTTCGCGAGTGCCTGAATGGAGGCAGTACGAGACAAACCAGCTCTGTGGAGCAGATGCCACTGTAGTAGCGGTAGAAAATGCAGAGAGATAGATAGATAGATAGATAGATAGATAGAGAGAGAGAGAGAGAGAGAGAGAGAGAGAGAGAGAGAAGGAGAGAGAGGGGGGGGAGCTAGTATTTCTGTGTGCCAGAGGCTGGAGTGTGTTTGCAAGGGACTTCATGCCAATCAGTTGCCTTTCTTTGGATGTGGTCTAGGATGTCTATGTGTGTAGCGGCGGCGGCACCGTCCCAGATGTGGGAGCAGTATTCTATTGTGGGTCTCACTTGAGCTTTGTAGAGGTTAGTAGATCCATGAACGTTCGTAAGGAGGAAGAACAAATTGTCCAGCAAATTCAGCGTGATTGTGAATAGTTTTCATTTTATTGTTTCCTTTGTTTCATTTCTAGGAGTAGGTAGAGGAGACCTCGACTCATGAGTTGTCGGTAACCACTGTTTTGATATCTGTAATTAGCCCAACTGGAAGTCAAGCCTCGAATGAGCTTCTCGAAATCCTATACTTGCTGGACTCCACTAACAAATCTAGGGAGTAGAGGATAAGGCATTATGAGTCAGCTGATAATGCAGCCTTCCGAAGCGTTATTCGGTGCTGGAATCCAGTCTTTTCTGGTTGTAGGCCTCTGCTGGGAAACCTTTCCACTTGAACTCTTTAACAGATAATAGCATCACGTAAGAGAAGGAGAATTAGGAAGCAGTACATCAAGATATTGTACAATTCACAGACTGTAGTCCTGGTCCGAATGTTTGCAACAGAGTGAACTCTGCTAAAGGTACCCGAAATCCGTTAAACCGGGTGATCTATTAGGCCAACCTCAAGACGATGACACGTCGACTTTCGACCATGATGGGATTTAGACTCAGAACGCAAAGGCATGTAATTAAATACTGTAAGGCATGTTGTCCATCATTCTACTAATTCGACTGATTCACCGCCCTCGGGTAGGAATCATGATAGATACTGTGTATTTATTACACATAGTAAAATAACAATAGCAACATCAATGCCAATAGCGACTTAGAGTCATGACAGATGTATCATTGAAACTAGTAGTGAGCTACAACAGCACCTTCTTTCTCCCATTGTCAGCAGCAATTCATCTGAAGTTCAAACCATAGCTGAACGAACAGATGAATACGGAAATCACTTTAACATCTTACGAGTGATTGAGGATGACGCAATAGAACAGGTAGGAAATATCGACTTGAAAGATAGGCCATTTGATATAAATATAAGAAAACAGCCTTCTCAATCAGAGCTGGGTGTAGCCAACAAAATAACCAGGAATTATCTAAAAGACACTCACTCAAAGCGCATAAAAACAACTTCTATAACCCTAAATCTCCCGATGTATGTGTCAGCAATCATAATACTAACGTATCACAAGGAGCTGAAGCAACACAAGCAAGAAGCAAACAAAAATATTGAGCCATGGTGGACCCGTAACTTGAAAAATAACATTTAATTTCTATGAAGAAATATTTCACAGACTCTCGTATTTAAGAAGTTTAACATTCACAAAATAACAGAAACAAATAAAACAAAAATTAGAAAATCCGTTTGAATAGTTAAATTATAAACTCCATTAGCTGAAAGAAGAACTTACAGGCAGAGCTGAAAGACTAAAATACAAATCTACGTATTATAAACGCAACATGCTGCATAGACAGCCACCCCACCACCACCAAAAGAAACCCCACTCTATTATAGCTTGAACGGAAACAGCACAATGTCTGTAAAATTCACCCTATCAGAGGAACAATTTGAAATCTACTTGAAGTAAACAAAGGGAAGAAATGACAAGTTTAACAAGCAAGCTGAATGAATGGAAAAACTAGAGCAGAGCTACTGCAAACGTGTTGCACAAGAGAAATGTGAAATAAATGGCACAGTACTGGGAAATAAAAGCCATAAAATAATGTAAAACAGGAAATCCCTAGGCACAGATCTTATATAAGATATTGGTACAAGAATGTCACGTTTTATCAGGGAGATTTAATCACACTGTATGGAAAGAGCATAGAGCTTATATTAGATCTCAAGTGGTTGCCAACTGTTCCCACACTTCTCATTTCTAAAAATAGCCAAACTACTCAAGCTAAACATTACCGTCCATAATATCGTGTATGGGCACCTCAATCGGTCCTACTACTATTGTAACACCTGAGCAAGCTGGAATAAAGAAGGAAGTATGGGGCTGTAGAGAACAGCCAGATATTAACAAAACGATCCAAGGAGAAGTAGTAAAGAACTGCAGGGACTTGGCTGTAGTGTCGCTGGACTACCAGAAAGATTTCAATAGTGCACCTCACAGATGGATCATCAAAGCTTTACAATTATCCAAAGTCTCACAACCATTAGTACCTGCTATTCATCACCTAACCAAGACTGGAATAAAAGTAACACTACCTTTCTATCACACATGAATTACTATCGTCTAACTGGCATTCTAACCATGACCATCTCGTCTTATTTTTTGGCATATTATATCCAGGACTGAGTTATCTAATATATTAATGTATCTTCGGACGGTGAGGTGAAGTTTGATGGAGATTTGGCTGCTAACATGTCAAGCGAACATGTAGAGGTCCCTTCATTGGCTCGTTCCTCAAATAGCAGGTGTTATATTCGGATCAAGTTCACCCTGCTTGCCTCCGTTGTGGCCACCACCAGAATCTACAGATATACCGAGACAGACTGGGCAATGGATAGAGTAAAACAGACTGCTACATAGAATTAAGCACTGCATGTCAGAAGATGAAGTATGGTCTTCAACCAGATGGAGGTGCGGCATATACATAACTATAGATCTGTATATCGCACCTAGTCAATCAACAAACTACCTATATGCCATAGGTCAGCTCGATCAGGGCTGACCTGGAGCCACACAGCAGCAATAATTAATACTTACCTCTGCCAAAGGAATATTGGAAAATATCACGTAACAACAACACAAATATAGAATTGAACACAAGCAACCTAATATTTTTGTCTGGGACCACAAAATGGAAACATGCTCTGTTGTGAAAGTCAGTCCCCCACTTGACATGAAAGAGATAACAAAAACACACCCAAAATACATTTTCGGCTTTATACCCCTTAGCATTGGATAGTTTTTTTTGTTTTTTTTAGAAAAGTATTTTAGTAGTGACAAGGGGTGTTGTGGAGTTGTCTGGGTGTTTAGAGAGTGATTTTGCATGAAGCGGCAGGGACTGCGAGGTTTGGCTTTTGCTGCGGCAACAAACTGCGTCTCTCACATATCCAGGGCTTCTATGTTTAGTATTTTTGTTTCGTTGTGTCGGTGGTCTATGGGTGTGATCTGTGTGCAACATGTAATGAAGTGAAGGGTATTGTTTTTGTGTTCTTTGTAGTTTATTGTGGTTTGTTGTGGAGAGATTGGCGGACTAGGCGAGCATAGTCCGTGATAGATCTAATGTATTGTTTGTACCCCATTGTTGTTGTTTCTGTCTGTTGGCCAAATGTGATACTCATGATTGCTCTAAGTATGCTTGTAAGTTTTTTTTAACTTTCTTTATTATGTCGTCTATGTGTGATGTGAATGTTGTGGTGGAGTTGTATGTAACTCCTAGTATTTTTGTCTCCTCCCTCCCTCTGTGTGTGTATGTGTGTGTGTGTGTGTGTGTGTGTGTGTGTGTGTGTGTGTGTGTGTGTGTGTGTGTGTGTGTTTATGTTGTATATTGTGATGGCTGGTTGTGTTTGATGTTGTCTTGTCTTTTCTTTTTTCAGACATAGGATAACATTATCCAATGTGTCTTCTTTGTTTTTTTTCAAAAGACCTAGGGTGTTATTTGAAGATTTGGCTGTTATTTTTAGCAGATCGACCGACCACGTAGAGGCTGATTCACTGACTCGAAAGAGATAGTTGTTGTTGTTGTTGTTTAGCCCCAGGTCAGCCCTGATTAAATAAACCTATGATCAAAGGCGTTCAAACCGTGACCATGCCGTCTTTTTTATACGGAAGACTACATTATTCAATGTGTCCTTCGATTTTCAAGACGGTAGGGTGTAATTTGAGGGAGATTTGGCTGCTATATCTATCAGGTTGATCAACCACGTAGGGGCTCCCTAAATGGCTCATGTTTATGATAGCACTGAGAATATAGGTTAGAAGAATGTGCGGGGGCGGAAAAAGATAAGATGGAATAGTATGTAGAGAGGGGTAACCAGGTGATAAGAGTGTTAATAGGCGGTCGGTGGCCAGAATGATGAATTGAAGTGTTTGGGGAAGGACAGTGATGAGTTAAACACAGATAGTGGATTTGGTAGGTGCTACTTTAAGTCTGTTGTTTTAAAGCAAGGTTTTTATGTGATTGATGTAGCCTGGAGAATGGTGGAAGAATGTGAATGGTATGTCATCTGCGTTTATATGTATATGTATATGTTTCGAGGTATGTGCAGGTCGTGTAGGTATAGGTTAAAAAGTATAGGTGGGAGGACGGATAATCGTGGTACTCTATTTGGTAAATTCGAAATTCTGAAAGTGCTGTTAGACATAGACTTGGTAATCTGAGAGATAATCTGTTGTTAGCCAGCGTTTTGTGTTGTTTCTTAGAGAGATGGTATTTTGTGATTAAGTGGTCAGCAGGGTATGAAGTTGAAAGCTTTGCTGATGTTGATGGTAGTTAGAAAGGTGCATGTGGGTTTTTTGTTGTTGTTGTTGAAGCTGTAATGTATCCTCTGCGTAAGGTTCGTGAGTAGTGTGATGGTTAAGATGGTGTGATGGTCTGAATCCTTGTTGTGATTTGGAGAGGGGAATGTATGGGTTAGTGATATCAAGGATAGGTCTTTCTAAAAGTGTAGAGGGTGTGCATTAGGAGAGTGGTGGGCTTGTGCGTTGCCACTTCTATTGGGCTTTCGTTTCACTTTAGAATTGTGATTTCGCCCAGTTTCCATATTCTGAGGATTTGTAAGTTTGGGTCCGAGTAAAGTTTGGTAAATTTGTATGACACACACACACACACACACACACACACACACACACACACACACACACACACACACACGCACACACACACACACACACACACACACACACACACACACGCGCGCACACACACACACAAGAAATCTCGTTTTCAAATAAATCCAATCGTTTGGGAAAATACAATTTTTAAATGTTTCTGATAACATTGAGAATATAGATTAGAAGAATGTGTGGGAGAGGAAGAAATAAGAGAGAAGAGTAAAAAGGGAGCGGGAACCAGGCAAAAAGGGTGTTAATAGGCGGTCACTGACCACTGTGACTAAATGAAGAAAGGTGGGAGGCTAAAAGTTGCAACGGATATAGGAGTGTTTTAAGTATATAAATGATTATAACAAAGGCCAACAAGTAATTTTCATCAGAGGTGATTTTAGGTGCATTTATATTTTTTTTGCACTGATTTGGAAACTGTTTTTGTTTTTTTTTCTGTAGCACGTATATTTTTAGAGATTTGAAGATTTGTTTTTGTTCTTTGGGGGGGGGGTGTTCATTGCCTACCTTATAATTTACGATTCAGCTTATGTGTTTTATATTTTTATCTTTAAATTTACTAATAAATGCATAAATATGATGATTCATGTACTATATTGTTTTTACTAATATATTTTATTTTATTTTAAGATTATAACATATCCATACTAAACTATCAGCATACCTGGAGAATGTAAAATTCTCCCAGACCTTTTTTTGCTATGTTTGTGGTAGCTTCCTTTCTCCAGATGCCATAGTCACTGAGATTGTCGAGGAAATCCGAAGAGCAATAAATAAATTTGGAAATGCGGTAGACCTGTTGTTGCAAGCAAGGAATTTTCATGGGGTTTTTAATCTCTGATGGCAGAATTGGCTTTAGTGCCTCCATTTCCTCCCAAAGCATGTATCCATCTATATCAGCCAGTTTTGTGGTTATTACTTGATCATTTTCCTGTGCCAGCTTGACTTCTATCAATACCACTTCTAGATCTGCTGCACATTTTCTTATGGTTTCCTTGGACAGGTCCGGAAAATTGCACAAGAATCCAAATATATTTTGATACTTTTTCAGTTGTTCAAATCGTGGATCAAGTGTTTGCAGCGCTTTATCTACCACTTGATTAAAACATTGCACTCTGAAGGCTGTTTTCGGATCTGGCAAAAGTTCATCTGCAGATTCATAATCAAATAATTTGTCTTGAATACAGGCTCTGCATCTAGGTCTATGGCAAGTTCACTAGCGTCAACCATGGCTTCATCAAAACCTTTTCCCTGTATGTCTTTAACCAGTTACAAAGCTTTTGGAATGAAGAAAGCCCTGTAGCAACATCCATGGTATCACTCTGAAATTCCTTATTCACATAATTTACTTGAAAGAGTAAGGAGTGCCGGAAAACTAGTGAGACCAGAAACTTGTAATCTCTCATTTGACTGACTAACGATTCAGCATTGCTTTTTGCTTGAGCATCATCAGTGTTTTCTGCTAACTCTTCTAGTGCATTACAAACTTCAGCAGCTTGGTACCGTACAGCTTTGACACTTTCTATTCTACATTCTCATCGTGTTTCAGAGAAAGGTTTTATGGACAGACCTGTCACATGTTTTCGAAAAACAGTCCATCTTTTAGTAGATGATGCAAAAATGGTGTAAATACGCTGCAGAGTTCCAAAGAAAGTCATTGCATCTGGACATGTCTCCCAAAACTAGGTTCTGTTGTGACATGCGCATGGTGTAAAGAAAGATCTTGAATTCTACAGAAGTCATGCCTGCACACTTGAGGTATGTCCCTTTATATTGACACCATTATCATACCCTTGTCCACAGATATTTTCAGCATCCAGTCCTAATGTTTCAAGTTCATGTAGAAGGGTGTTGTACAAATTTTCCCCTGTGCTACTTTCCACCACTAAAAACTTGATGAAATATTCATATACTCCTGCTGGAACATTTGATTGTACACCATCAGCTACATATCTAATTACCATCAACATATGCTCCTGATGACTGATGTCAGGAGTACAGTCGAGGAGAATTACTGCAAAATACTTAGCAGCCTTGATTCGCAAAATGATTTCCTGTAGAACAGCTTGACCCATTATATTAATAAGCTCATTCTGGATTCTTTTTCCTAAATAATGATCATGCATTTCCTTATTCTGGATTTTTCGCAGACGATCTTGCATTACTGGATCAAACTTTCCTAGCAACTCAATGACACCAAGGAAATTTCCATTATGTGGTATTCCTATGTGTTCCTCAGATCCCCGGAATGGCAAGTTTCTTTCTGCCAGGAACTGTACAGTGGCTACCAGTCGCTCAAAAAGTTGATGCCCGCATTTTGCTTCTTGTCTGATTAGTTTTTCTACCACTTTATCAATAGTTTTTTCAGCAGATAATCTTTGCTGCAGTTCATAGCAACTGAGCATGGCTTGCAAATGCTTTTTGGAGTTCTCATGCTCAGCTAGTCTTGTATGAGTGTTTAGCCATTTATTAAAACCACAACTTGCAAGTGGACTTGCTGTGTTATTATCAACAAGCTTGCAGTAGTAACAGAAGATTTTATCACTTGATACAGAGTATATTAGCCATAGACGATCTACAATTTCACCATTTGGCAATTTTCTTTTGTAGTGAAATTTTGAAAAATGTGATCCACTCTTATTCTTGGGGGAAAATTCTACTTTAATTGTAGGTGGTCCTTTTTTCACTGAATAGTCTCTGACACTCTGACTTATCATTTCTGGCCATGTTGCAGGATCATCTGTTAATTCTACAGGACTGGCAGATTTTGAATTCCCATTCTCCCTTGCCTCAGAGGTACCAGCAGTCATGTCAACAGGCGAGTTTCCTTGTTTGTCAAATTCAACACTTTCGAAATGGCCAATCTCACTTTCAGTAAATAAATTCCAACTTTGATTGTCTTGCAGAACTTCTTCAGACTGGCTTCCTTTGGTGCCACCATCTTCACTGTATTGTGGATCCACTTGCTCTTCTGCACTTTCTGAGATAGTTTTGCTGAAATACTTATCTACTGCACCTTTCCCCTTTTCTGCTTCGGGCTTCTTTGCCTTGGGTACAGCCCTCTTCTTACTGCCACTTAAATATTTACTGCCGATGTCCCTTAGTCTTTTACTCATATTTACAGAAACCACAGGATCATAAAAAAAATAGAAAAAATAAGTGGCAGCCATTGCCGAACTGATAAAAAACAGCATACTGTACTTAATGTCCGACCCATACTGTACTTACTGTCCGACCCATACTGTACTTACTGTCCGACCCATACTGTACTTAATGTCCGACCCATACTGTACTTAATGTCCGACCCATACTGTACTTAATGTCCGACCCATATATGTCATAAAGAATTCAGCAGACATCACATTATTACTGTCAACAGTAACAAACCTGACTTGTATCATATCATTTTTGTGAGTGCAGGGTATACATCTAATATGTCTATATTTGTAGGTCTTTATTACCTAGATGTATGTATGTAAAACAGGGGTCAGGGAACTTTTTGAGTATTACCCATAAATTTATTTGGGAAAAATGGAATTACCTCTAGATTTGAAGAAGAAAAAAAAAGCCACGTCTGTTTACACACGTGTCATTTATTTATTCATTTATTTAAAATAATATTCGTACTGTCTGTTAATATGAGTGAATAAAGCAGAAAACATATAACACCTGCCTATCACTTCTTATGAGAAGCTGTAACTGAAGGAATACTTGAGAAAATTAATTCTTCATTGTCACAGTCACACATAATGATATACAATCATCTTTTACCTGATGTTTTATGAACATTTTATACTGCTCTTTACAGCAATCTTCCAAAAATCAGTGACTTCATATTTCAGATATATAGTTTATATCTTGGTCACTAAAACTTACTGCATTTATGGGTCCGTGACACAAAATTAATCAGCTAGTAAGTAGTAAGATCCAGTCAGCTGTGTTTACACTCGACGGAAGGAAAATTCATACCATGAGATGGAAACAAACCTAAATCTAACGACCTCTAGAAACTTTGATCAGTGACCATTTCAAGGAAAACGTTTTTTTAACAATGCAGAGTAAACTCGAGGAAACTGAGGCCCTCATGTCGCATGTATTACCAAACTTTATAGATTTACCCCATTTGGGATAATTTAACCCTGTCCCCCCCGACCCCTTTTGTAAAACTTAAATAATTGAGTCTGAATATGGGCCTACTGTATATTTTGCAACAGATGTTGCAACAGATGTGCATAAAGATGTAATATAGTAATTTAATCACATGATACTATTAAAAGAAAATACTATAGGTTTATAGATATTTAAAAGTTGTTACAAAAAATTTAAAAAATAAACAGTATAAATAAACACTACCGACTGTGTAAAAAAATTCATAAAAATCATAACGATTGCTATTGATAGTAAAATCTGAAATGTGGTGTTACATATATATTGCAACGTGTTTTTGTGTGTACTTGACGAGCCGAGAGTAGATTACGCTACTAGCGCGGGGCCCCCTTAGGTGCAGGGAACCAATTGGGAGCAATTAGTTCAATTGGCTTAAGTCCGGCCCTGTGTGTGTGCGTGCACCAAGTGAGTCTGCTGAGGAACTGACAGAATATATATGCATGTGTGCATGCACGTGCATGTGAGTCTGAAGAATTACACGATGTATGTGAGATGCAATAAATATGAGATATGTTTGTGAATCTGCAGTGGTATTTGTATACAGGATACGTGAATTCACATGCCATCTACATGTGTTTTAAATGAAAACTTAGTTAGGTAGTAAGGTCATATAATTTGCTTGTAGAATTTTCTGTACGTTAAAATAATTGGCTGTAAAAGGCCGTCTATCACTGGAGCTGTTGCAATGAATAACGATGATTGAATATCACCGCTGAGCTGGTCACTGTTCTGCATGCCGGTATCTGAGTTCTTGTTAGAAATATTTATCTGTGCTGTTTATCCCAGTAGTTGTTGGTACGCCATACCTGGTATGCTGCCTCTACTACCATGGCTCATGAGCAGTGGCTGTTGTTAAAATACTGGTAAGTAATCTATTAGTGATTAGCGATGCTTGTTAATATAACGTCGGTCTAAGTATCTGGGGCTAGTTGTACTGAGTAGACGAACTAAATAGGCACACAAGTTGAATGGTTGAGAAAATGGGTCACGTAGACACGTGCAGGTGGCAGTTGTAAAGAGTACCTAAAGCCATGGATCTAAATTTACATCACTAGAACGTCATAAATATGGTACCCATGCTATCCTCAGAGATTCTCTACAGATTTTCTCTATCTACCATTCTACCACAATCTTTAACCATACCTTTCTTTCTCTCTTTTCTCTCTCTCTCTCTCC
>JAOPJM010039706.1:0-15085 GCA_027124095.1 Muusoctopus leioderma
ACGTATATATACACACACACACACACACATATATATATATATATATATATATATATATACATACATACATGAGATATATTATGCATGAACAATATATTTGAGTGCCTGCGCTAGAATAGGTGAGATTTCGGTTTGGTTTTAAGCGAAAAGCATTTTGTCCAGGTTTTAATTTTCTTGCGAAGCGATCTAACCATAATACTATTCTTTTCGACTATATAGATTTTTTTTCATATTGGTTACAACCGTGGATTGAAACTACGTTGTTATATCTGATATTTGTGAACATATATCATGCTCTATGGAGCACCTCACCATTATATATTGAGATATTACGTCTAAAAATAACCTATATTCAAGTTAGAGAAAAAGAGTATTGATTAAATAAATTACTTGGATAATTTAACCGATTTTAATAGTTTTTCTGATACTGGTTTTCATTTGATTTCCACTTCATTTTTCTTTTCAGCACAATACACCATGAACATTTTGCAGCCACTGTATTCACAATTTAATACTGTCGTCTGGAATATTCAATGAGACATTTAGCTTAATATTTGTATTTCTCAGCTGTTTCGAATGTCATCAGATAGTATAGAGTTTCGCTTTGTTCACAAATTTGAATGCGATAATATCTTACTTCAGTATTTAGATTGGGAATAAAAGTTTTAGATACATGAAATTTTACCCATTTATTCGTTTTACTCTTCTTTATGATAGTTTCTCCAAATATTAATTCTATCACGTTGCCAAAAATGTTAAATCGCAATTTGCTAAATATATTAAAATAACTAAATCAAAGGTTTAATTATTAAGTAAAGAAACACATTTGTACTACATTCCGAAACACTTTGAAATACTTGTGCGGATTTTATTCAAATATATATATCTATATTAAATTGTATTATCTTTATTTTGCCGAATGTAATAGGAAAAGCAAGAAGGGAATATAAGAATAGAGAAAATGAGGGAGTACTTTCAATTCTCAAACCTAACTTATTCTGTGTCAAATTTTTAGTATGTGGTTTCAAGCTATTTCGTTTCTCTCAGACGTTAATTATGACTACAATTTGTTCACCATTGAAAAAATGAGTGCACTGAAGAGCATACAGGTTTGTTGATAATCGGGAGTAAAACTACTATTCCTATAATATATCAAGTCTGTGACATTGGAGATTAGTCGATAGGAACGTGGAGCACCAAAATGCATCTAAATACGCAATAAAAGTAATTTAAATGTTTTCTGTAACTTTCGAAAATTAAACAATGTGCTTAGAAATTTCTTGCGTCATGTGAAACATTTCAATGTTTAGCCAAATTATGTCTATGTCACATTTACTGGATTTTGTCTTTTATTAGCGTAACACTATTTAATAATGTAGCATAGGAAATATTAGGACTCTAAACGTATATGTAACACAACAACATTACGCCAATGTTAATCTTGTAAGCAAAAACTTAATATGATTATTTAGATATTTCTCACAAAATACGTGTAATTGTTGCACACATACTTTGTCAATGTTTCGAATCTTGCCGAAAACCCCTCTTTTGCTACTGCACCTTTGAACAAAAGAACCCTTGATGTGGATCATGTCATAGTGGTGGAAAATGCTTGGAACATTATGTGACAAAAACGGGTGCCTCTCCGCCCAATTCTATTACCCAGGCACACGGGAAAAGGAAAATAACATACCTCTTCCTTGCCAAGGACATGGGAGCTTTTCTTGTGCCATCCATAAAACAGCTGGTGGTAGTTCTCGCGCACAAAACTGACGCCGTGGCAAATGCTGAAACCTAGTCAGTTTCAGACACACCTACCCATAAATTAGTCCCACTATATTTGGGACGAAGAAACACAAGAATCACTGTCAAAGACATCGGTGACGATGCTGAATCATGGTTAGTGACCACTTTTGTGGCGCAATATGGGCAGGTTGCTGACGTAACCTTTGGTGATATGTGGTTGGATGTAGTCGCCATGGATATGGAAGTCTTCTTGACCCTACAAGATAAACAAAAAGTCCTACATCTGTGCTCTGTAGAGGGAGCTGAGAAGAAAGCCTTCAGACTAACCATTCAGGGGAGAAAGTACACCTACTACATATGTGGCAGTATAAGTCATTTAAGGGCTTTCTGCAAAGAAAAGATTGAATGGTGGAATGAAGAAACAACAGCAACACACCATGGAAGCTTCTGTTTCTAAGGCGACACCGGGCGCAACTCTGAAGACATCGGACAAAATCGCCTCGTCTTCATTGACAGAAATGGAAAAGAATGTCATGGGACACCCTCCCTCAGCCACAACCAGCACTGACATAAAGAAAGAAATATGAGAGAATGGTGCATAGCAGGAACAACTATAGCGAAATGTCGATGACACAGAGTTCCTCTTTAACAGCAGTACCTCCCTATCAACGTATGAGGATGTGGATCAGATGGAAACTGAGGTGAACCGATAGACCTCTTGGGGAAAAAAACGTAAACGGACCCAGGAAAAACACAATAAATGGCTATAAAAATGTGCGAGGAGGGTACACCTCCTGTGAATATGAATCCCTCCCCGGGGAGGAAAAATCTACCTCGTATGAAAGAAAGTCCACCGCTTGAGTAGACAAGCCTCTCTCAGGTGAAGAGATATCCATCTCCTGTGAAGGGAAGAACATCTCCCGTGAGAAGAAACCTATCCTTCTCCCCTCTGATTTGAATTTTACAGCCGTTCGCAAGGTCAACAAATGACTAATCAATTACACAAAATGCGTCAGGACACTGCAAACAACATAGAGATAGGGAAACAAATGGAACGGGTACAACGGATACAAAAAGGATCGATCAGTAATAAAGTGCTCTTATGGGGTTGAAGAGATTTTATATATCAACGAGCCGTAGGACGTGGGTCCCTAGTGGCCCACCCTGACACAAGAATCGCTCATGGAAGACTTTGGATTTAAAGTCTTAAAGAATACATGGAGAGATTAGAGAGGTTGCGTAATCAGGACTGTGGCGTGTGCTGATTAACACATGTTGAGTTTAACTTCAATTGTTATTTGATATATTTTGTTTTAATTGCTGTGTGTTCCTTTTATAATATTTTTAGATATTTTATCGAATTATTTGTATACTTATCTTTTTTTTCATAAATTTCTAAATTGTACCCATTAACCGTATATTATCTTTTGTCCCTCCACTCGTTTTGAATATAGCTCTTTCATCAAAACCCACACGTGTTAGTAAGCCCCTTCGTTTAACATGTTCATATGTTGTATGTATGAAAGGTGGAATTGTATGAAATTGCTCTCGGTGGTTGAAATGAAGAAATTCTTCTTCCTTTTCTTCGTTCAGATGGTTGTTTACTTCGTTGTTGGAATTTTTGTTACATTTTGTTCGATAAGTTATTTAGATTCTGCAAATCTAAAAACTTTGTATATTCTCTGACCTGCGGGCCAGAAATATACGCAAAATTCTTTGGAATTTTATTTGAAAAAATCTTTTAATTTCAAACATGGCATCAGCTTGCCCAACTGGCAAGCATAAGAGAAGGAGGGTGGGAGGTAGTAAGGAGAGTGAACACATCTCTCTCACTCAGAGTTTCTCACTACCAGCCAGAGAGAGGACACTCCTCCCACCACCAGTAGCAACAGTAACAACAACAACAACAACAACAACAACAACAGCAGCAGCAGCAGCAACAGTACTCTAACTGCTACAACCAGTAACACCAGCAACAACAACATCAACACGATAAGCAGCAGCAGTAGCAATATGACTACCACCACTGCCGTCCTGACTTCTACAGTTACCAACAACATAAACACTAACAACACCACTACCACCAGCGACAACAACAACAGTAGCGGCTCCTTTGGCAAGCTATCCTTTTCAGGGGTGGCCTCCCACCAAAAACTGCACAGCATCCCAATAGAAGACAAGCGGGCTAGGCTGGAAGAGGTCGCCTGTTTTAGGAAAATTAAAGGGAGAAGGGTGACCCTGGTGCCCCTGACAGATCATGGAAGAAAAAGCACGGAAGACAACCGGCTAGCGCTGCCTTTCAACGAAGAGCCGTTGCCTCGAAACGGTGACGCACGCTCATGTGAAAAGGCTCTCGGAAGTGTATGGAACGATATCCAGCACGTGTCCAGAGCAAAGCAGTTTGGCTGGGTGGAAGTCTTATTTAGGACTGAGGCCCTCGTACCACAACACTCCGTGGTCCCCTGGCGGAGTGAAGAGTTCATACTCTACACCATGTATTTGAGAAGAAGGACTGTAAAAGTCAAAATATAGGGTATCCCACCGGGGCTGTATCTCTGGTGGATCCTATCCTGTGTGGTACTGGAGGTGAGCGACACGCTGCTGGATGTCAAGAGGTCGGAGCGGGTACTTTGGTCTGGGACCGCACTGGGGATTCTTCTCCAGGTGAAACCAGAGAATCTTGAAAAGATCCCAGACCTCATCGCCCTGCCAAATGGGGTAGAACTGCATGTAGTGGTAGAGGGCCGAGGGTTCCGATGCCAATTTTTGCGGGACCATTGACCACTTGAGAGCCCATTGACCACGAAACCAGAGCAGGACAGGAGAAAAAGGGGAGCCCCACTGCTGCCGACATGGTTGCCGCAACAACAACAACAAGAACAACAACAACAAAAACAACAACAACAACAACAACAACAACAACAATAACAACAACAACAGCGTGCAACAACAACAGCGTGCAACAACAACAGCGGCAGCAACAGCAGAAACAGCAAAAAAAGAAAAGAACAACAGAAACAAAAACGACAACAACATCAGTACCAACACCAACAACAGCAGTGACAGCAACAGCAACAGAGGCGACACTGACAGCTACAGCAGTGGCCGTGACAAAGGCAGCACCAACAACAACTACGACATCGGCGTTGCTAGCAGCAGCAGTTACAGTAGCAGCAGTGGATGGAGCAACTGCCACAATAGCAACAGCATCAACAGGCAACCCCACCACCCAGAGGAAACCCCAACCTAGCACTCCCTCTCTCTCTTCCCCATTTCTCTCCCTCCTGCATGCATAAATATAGATACGCACACACACGAAAACATACCCCTACCCCCGTCCGAGTCAGAATGATGTGACTCGGCAACCTCAACTTGCGGTGAGGTGCAGGAACCCTGAAAACGCAAAAAACAAAAAGAAAGATTAAAAAGAAAAGAACACATGCACATAACACTACACCCGATTCCCCATCATTAACAGAGATAACAAAATCCACAACAACAACAAATGCACCATCACTACCACCACCACCACCAACAGTAACAAAAAGAAAACACACAAACGCAACAGCAACAAACACACAAGTGAAACACAACAGTCTAACACACAACCCCAACAACAACAACAACAACTAAACACACAACCCCACTCACAACAACAACAAAACGCATCCAAACCCAACTTTGTGTTGGTAAGAAAAAAACGAAGCGTTATCTGACATAGCACAAGGGGGAGACATTGAGACGGAGAGGGAGGCTCTCATTTCACATACAGTGAATATACCTGAAGACCTTAAAATGGTCAGGTACCCCACGGAAACCTACACAGGAATGAAAGAGAGATTTCCACATGACGTTGAGATTTCCGACTTCACAGCCACGAACAGACTCTTGCAGGACTTCCTCAAGGAACCCCAGACGGACATGGTGGGGGATACCCCTAGATTGCCAAGACGGAAACCATTGGGGTAGGTGACCCCTTTTCTTTTCCTGCTTCCCTACCAACATGGCAGCTCTGAGGTTTGGTTGTGTAAATGCACGTGGCCTGTGGTCACCCTTGAAGCAGGGTCGCCTGCTCAACGACCTCAGGTCACTATATATAGATGTGGTAGCAGTCAGTGAGACCAGGGTTTCCGACATACGCACACGGGTGCCCATCTTCGACGGCTACGATGTGCATGCTTCCCTTAGCCGGGCCAGAATGGGTGGTGGTGGAGTGGCTGTGTTTTTTCAGAAAACTTTGGATCTCGAGGTACGGATGATCTTCCTGGACCCGGACGGTAAGTTGGTGGTCCTGGACGTGAACGATCGCGAAGTTGGTGCATGCAGACGACTAGTGGCCGACAGGGGCAGGGTCACCAGATTTCTTCAGGCGTCTAGGGGTTTACCTACGAACGTCCCGCTCTTTAGTGCTAGTGGGTGATTGGAACGCCATCTTGGATGCACGTTGGGACTGTGTGGGGGTAGCTGATAGTAGAGGGTGGTGCAAAAGGGTGATAGTGTGGGGGTAGCTGATAGTAGAGGGTGGTGCAAAAGCCTCGCAAACCGACTGAATTTCCCGAATGCGCCAATGTGAGCATGGGCAAATAGCATCGGGTCATCCAGATCGTATTTAGATAGAATATTCTGGAGGCTAGCATATATGGATAGCACAGGTTGTCCACAATTCAAAGTGGTCGGCTACACAGACCACACATTTGTGATCTGTACGGTCTACCTAGATAAGCTTCATAGACAGGGACCTGGTCACTGGAAGCTAAACGCGTCTTTCTCGGTGCACCAAGCTTAGAGAGACCGGATTAGAAATGTAGGTAGGCGGTCGTTGACAGGGTTAATCGTCAACAACCGGCGGTGGGGTGCCCTGAAGTGGGCGATTAGAACATAATCTATAGGTTTTAGCAAGGAACTAGTGATAGAAAAGAAATAGATTATAGGGTGAGTTAGTGAGTCAATTAGAAGAGGCGATTAGGAAAGGAATCGTGAATGACGTGCTAGTGGCGAGAATAGCCCTTGACCATTTCTTCAACGCGAAACACGAAGGTTGCGTTCGCAGAGCTAACGCAGGTGCACTAAAGCACGAAGGTACGAAAGCCTTTCGATGGGCCCCGGTGGCGGAGACGCAACGTGGCAACAACGCCACAATTCGGTCTCTTACGGACTGGGTTGGGCGCGTGCTATTGTGTTCCAAGCAGATGCGTGTGGCTTTTCAGCAGCACTTTGCTCAACTGTTTGGGGTGAGTTACCGGTCAGACACAGGGGTAGACTTTAATGCCTAGCGCGACGGCCTGCAGCGACTCTCGGCGGATGATGCCGAGTGCTGCAAAAAGCCGATAACAGCTGAAGAAATACGGGAATCAATGAGTGGTTGTTCGAGGGGAAAATCGCCTGCCTTGGATGGTTTACCGTCCGAGCTTTACGTTCGCATGTCAGACTTCTTCGGCGACATTCTGGCAGACGTGTACTGCAATTGGCAGCAGAATGGGAGATTTCTCAGCTCTGTGAGCCGAGGAGTAGTGGCACTGCTAAGGAAGAACCCGAAAAAGGGGGACATAATTGGTAATTTCCGGCCAGTAACTTTGCTGAACACAGAGTTTAAGATTTTGGCCAAGATGTTACCGAAGTGGTTGGCGCTTGTCGTGGGTAGTCTGGTCGGGATAGCGCAGACGTGCGCGATCTATCCACGACAACCTCCACCACATGCGATACATCATAGAGCGGGTGGGTAACCAAACTGGCTTCAGTTGGCGTCTGATCAATTTGGATCAATCGAAAGCTTTCGAAAGGGTCGACCATCGATATTTGGTGGCTGTCCTCAGGGCGGCTGGTTTCGGCCCCGTCTTCAGAGGCTGAATCGCTTCAATGTACAGCGGCATCTGCTCGGTGGTCAGAGCAAACGGCCATCTTTCTGAACCGTTTCGTATCACGCGCTCGGGCCGGCAGTGATGCCCTCTCTCATCTCTTCTGTATTTACTGGCTCTCGAGCCATTACTGCACAAATTGGAGGTGCCGAGGTGCATTCCATTCGAACTGGGACGTGAAGAATCTGTGTCGGCATATGCGGACGACGTCACCGTAATGGTGTCGGACACCTGCGATATCGTGTTGGTCGGCACCATCCTAAAAGAATACGAGACGATGACAGGAGCGAAAATTAACCCGGACAAATCAGTGGGTTTGCAGCTCGGCTCCTGGTGAGGCAAGTTCATGCCTTCGGACTGCGTCATGTGACGCTGGTTCGAGGGACCGGTTAAATTGCTCGGGGTCTGGTTTGGTCCGGACGTCCAGGTTGATAGGAATTGGGACGAGGTGACGACCAGAGTGGCCAGTCTCACTCAGAAATGGTTTGCGAGGATGCTATTGCTGAAAGGTCGGGAAGAGGTGGTGAACGCGTACGTCACCTCCGTTATATATTACCGCCTGACTGTCATGCCTTGCTCCAGTTCTCATGTCACCAGGCTGGAGCGTCTGCTCTTCTGCTTCTTGTGGAAGGGACGCGTTCTACTTGTCAGATGGTCCATCTGCTGCCAACACCCTTTGCGCGGAGGGCTCGGTGTGCCGTGGCTGCTGGTGCGCAGACATGCGCTGAGGCTGCGGCATCTACACCGATTCCTGAGCGGTGAGCAGGTGTGGTCACCTTTTGTCAGGCACGTCTTTCCACATCTTATCTCTTTGATGGAGCTGCAGTCCTGGGTCAAGCGAAGACCGAGAATGGGCGCCTGGCATCTTGAATGTGGTCAGGCGCTCACAGCTCTCTACCAGTCGGGCAATGCCGTCGGTGGAAGTTCTAACTTGGTGTTATAGAGAGGTTTAGTGATGGGCAAGAGCGACGACGTCGTCGTGGAAACTCTGGGCGTCGAGTGAGATCAATTGGCTGGTCATTTTCGGAGGACCTTTGGTCCAGGGCCTATGGATAATTTTCAGAAATCCCTGGCCTGGCAGTGCTAGTGGTGGGTATTGCCGGTTCGAGATAAACTCCACAGGCACGGAAGTGCTGTCAGAGATGCACGTAGAGCAATGAAACAATTCTACATGCACTCATCCAGTGTCCGTGCATTGCTGACTTGTGGAGTTTTGTCGAACAGCTGTTGTCGCGTGTATGACGGATCCGGCTATCGGCCAACTCCATAATGAAGATCATCCCGCCGCCTTTTTTTGGCCGGGAATGGCAAGCAGTTTTCCTCTGTTTAGTATTCACCTCCGAGAATATCCATAGGGTCCCCAAACAATTTCATATAAAGAACGGAGATAGAGGACAGAAAACCCAAGTGTAACAACTGTGGTAGCACAACTGTGGTAGCACCATCGATCATAGGGTTTCCTGTCCTCTGACAAACTGCCCAAATAATCATTGCTGCCCACACCACAGCTACATCAACACCGACAGCAGCAGCAACAACAACAGCAGCAGTCTCAAGCACAACCCTACTAGAAACCCCCAAGCCATTGCCAAGGCCGCAGAGGAGTTCACTACCAACAACTTTAATTCAGAACATACAAAAACAGTGCACTCCTCCCCAAATTAACATCAACATCACCACCACCAACAACACCACAACTAACAGCACACACACGCAAATCATCCAACTTTCACCTTGCCCCTCCGTTCCTCCGTTCCTCCGTAAAATGACGAAAAGAACAAGGAGAAGTAAGGTGAGTGGCACACGGTTAAGAGAGGGTCAAAGAGAAAAACGCCAAAGGACCACAGTCCCGTCTCAAAAGAGAGAAAATTGGTCGAAATGGCCCAAACTCCACAAAACATGCACACACAAGTAAAACAACATCGAGAACAACCAAAACAACAAAACTACAAACCATAAGAAGAGTCAAAAACGCAACCATCTCAACAACAACAAGCAAATTAACAACCACAATTACAAAAGAAAGAACAAAAAAATGCAATACAGAATCAAGAAAATTTACTGACTGGCACAGAGGCTGAAACCTCCTACATCAATTTCGCTATCCTTAAAAAGAGCAACATCGAGTTGATGGAGGAGATGATCAACAATAAAAACTTTATCACAAAGGCAGAGGGCTTTAGTGAACTTCTCCCCAAAACAGCTCCAGATAGACTATTTATAAAAACTGATTCGATCACATAAAGGTATATCAAATCGAAATATCCCAATGATATTGATGACGTTAGGATACTCCATAATAGAACTATCCTAGAGGGGCCTTGCCAGAGTCAACAAACAACAAACGAGAATACCGGAACAACAGGCCTTCACGAGGACCAAGATGAATGACCTTATCGATTTACTTTTCTCTTACCAATATGGCTGTATTTAGAGTAAAATGTGTACATTTTCGTGGCATGGGTTTGGCTTGGAAGCAAGTTCAATTACTCAACGACCTCTGGTCAGTAGATATAGATGTGGTAGCCATTAGTTAGTGAGACAAGGATTTCTGGGGTGCATGCCCTCACGCCCGTTTTAGACGCCTCTGACGTGTTCTCTCCTGGTGGTCTGTCGGGATCGGGTGGTGGTGGGGGCTGTGTTGTTTCAGAAAGAAACCTTTCTTGGAACGTCCCCCTCTTTAGTACTAGTGGGGGATCGGAATTGCATTAAGACGCACGATACGACTGTGTGGGTCTAGTGCATAGGAGGACGGGTGCAAAATACTCTAAAATCTGCCCAGACGTTTCCAACTGTCTGACAAGTGCCGATTCGATTTCTCTGATGTGCCAAGGTAGACATGGAGTAACCCCAGCGAGTCATCCATATCGTACCTAGATAGAGTTTGTGTTAGGCCACCGGATAGGGATAGTGTAGGATGTCCGCAGTTTAAACTCGTCTGCTACACAGATCACAAATTTGTGATCTGCGCGGTCGATTTAGATAGGATCCATAGGCAGGGACCCAGTTATTTGAAGCTAAACGCGTCCTTACCGGCGCGCAAAGACTACAGTGACGGAATTTGCGAATTAGTTAGTCGGCAGTTGACGGGGGCAATAGTCACCAACCGGTGATGGGTGGCCCTGAAGAGGGAAATTAGATTAGAATCGACAGCATTTACTGAAGAACTAGCGTTAGAGAGAAATTTATTGGAAGAGGAGTCAGTTAGCAAGCTAGAAAGGCACCGCAACCTACGTGTTAGCAGCAAGAATCATCCTCGACGCGAAACACTAAAGCTGCGTTGTCAGAGTTAGGGCTCATGTGCTAAAACACGACGGGTTGGGTGTATGTTATTCGGTTCCGAGCAGATGTGTGCGGCCTTTCAGCAGCACCTCGTTCAACTTCTCAGGGCGGTCGACGGTGGGTCCGATGGAATGGCAGTAGACTTTGCTACCTACCTCGACGGCCTACCACGACTCTCGGCAGAAAAGGTGAGTTGCTGGGAAAGACTGATAACAGCTGCTGATATACGAGAAGCGGTGAGCGGCTGCGTTAAGGATAAATTGCCAGGTCTGTATGGTCTCCCCTACGAGAATTACGCTTACATGCCAGACTTGTTTGGTGACCTTTTGGCAGATGTCTACTGCAACTGGCAACAGAACGGAAAACTTCAGTTATGTGAGTCGGGATGTGGTAGTGCTGCTGAAAAAGGACGCTGACAAGGGGGACGTCATACATATCTTTGGGTCCATAACTCTGTTGAATGCAAAGTTTAAGATTTTGGTTAAGGCGTTAGTGAAATGGTTGGTACATGTCGTCGATGGCTTTGTCAGGGAAGCACAAAACATGCGTGATCCTGAATATATCCATTCAGGTCAAGCTCCACCTCATATGATACATCGTAGAGAGAGTAGAGAATAAACCTGACTTTGGTGGGGCCCTGATCAATTTAGATGAATTGAAAGCTTTTGATAGAGTTGAGCATCGTTACTTTGCAGCTGTCCTGAAAGCGGCCGGTTTCGAGCACATTTTCAGAGGCTGGATCACTGCAGTATTCAGCGGCATCTGCTCGGTGATCAGAGAAAATGGCCATTTCTCGGAACCGTTTAGCATCGCACGGTCTGTCAGTCAGGGGTGTTTCCTCTCACCTCTTCTGTACGTGCTGGCTCTCGAGTGACTACTACGGATGCTGGAGATGTTGAGGGGCATCCCTTTTGAGCTGCAACAATGCGGAAGGGCCGTGTCAGCCTATGCGGATGAAGTTACCATTATGGTGCCGGACGCCACCGAAATGGAGGCGGTCGGCACCATTTTGAAGGAATACGAGGCGCTGGCAGGGGAAAAAATCAATCCGGATAAATTTGTAGGCTTGCAGCTTGGCAACTGGTGAAGCAAGTCCATGTCATCGAACGGCGTCGTGGGGCGCTGGACCGACGGACTGGTTAAACTGCTCAGGGTCTGGGTCGGTCCCGACCTCCAGATGAACCGAAACTGGGATGAGATAACGAGCAGGGTGGAGAGTCTTACCCCGAAATGGGCTGAGAGGAAACTATCCCTGAAAGGTTGGGCAAAGGTGGGGATGCCAACATCACCTTTGTTATATTCCCGTTATGCCTTGTCCCAGTTTCCGACCAGACTGGAGCGGCTACTCTTCAATTTCCTGTGGAAGGGACGCTTTCCGCTGACCATGCGGTACATCTTCTGCCAGCACCCACTGCATGGTGGGCTAGGCATGCCGTGGATGCAAATGCGCAGACATGCATTAAGTCTGAGCCACCTACAGAGATTTCTAGACGGTGAGCAGTTATGGTCACGGCTTGTGCGTCATATCTTTCCGCAGCTCATCTTCTTGACGGAGCTGCAGCAT
Source organism: Muusoctopus leioderma (assembly GCA_027124095.1). Taxonomy (NCBI): domain Eukaryota; kingdom Metazoa; phylum Mollusca; class Cephalopoda; order Octopoda; family Octopodidae; genus Muusoctopus; species Muusoctopus leioderma. Next base: position 12,448 of record JAOPJM010039706.1, read on the forward strand.
GGGTGAAGCAGACACCGAGATTGGGCGCCTGACATACGGAATTTCGTCAGGCGCTACCGCCCTCTACCAGTCGGGCAATAGGATTGGTGGATGGGTGGAAGTTCCACTCTTGCAATCTATAGAAAGTTAGTTGCTGGCAAGAGCGACGACGTACTCGTGGAAGATCTGGGCGTCGACTGGCTAATCTTTTCCGGAGGACTTTCGGGTCGGGTACCACTATGGATAACTTCCAGAAATCTTTGACCTGGGAGTTCTATTGTGGGCGCTAGTGGTTCGACATAAACTCTACAGGCAAGGAAGTGCTGTCAGACGGACCTGTCCTAGATGCGCGGAGAGCGATGGACTGTTTTGCATGCACTCGTTCAGTTTCCGGGTATTACTGACTAGTGGAGTAATGTCGAACTGCAGCTGTCGTGTATAGAATGGATCATCCGAGTCCATCGTGACGATTGCTCCGCCGCCCTCCTTTAAATGGGCAGAGTAGTCACTCGGGGGAAAAGATTATGGCTCTAAATATGGATGTTTTGCATCATCCTCCTTACTCTCCTGCCCTTGCTCCATCTGACTATCACCTGTTCAGATCATTGCGACATTTCTTTAGAGGGAAAACAGTTTATTAATTGTGAAGCGGTTAAAACTGATATTGAGTGTTTTTCTCATCGAAACCTGAAGAATGTTACGCCCGAGGGATCTAAAATTTGCCAAATAGATGGGTTTATGTTATCGATAATGAGGGGAAATATTATCTTGATTATATATATCAATTAAGACCATAGAGGCACTTGTTTCTTTTCCATCTTCAAATGTGACAGGACTTTCTTTCCAACCCAATAGTTCGACAATTTATAACTGTATTAACAATAACACAGCTCAAACAATTAGACAATTACGTGAAATTTCAATATTTTGCTTTCGTTTTAAACAGAACGGGGATGAAATACGTGTGGTATGAAAGCTACAATTGATGTCTTAATAATGAAAGAAATTAAAAAATTAACAATGACCAACCAATTGTGCTGAAGGTGAAGATTCTGAAGTATTGACAGAATAGTCTTCTGAACAGAATACTTTTGAGTGAGATACGGATAGGAAATTGGTTTCCTTCATCCTGATCGAGAGTTTGTAAAATAATTTGTGATGTCAAATCACAAACTGTGAAGTTTTGCAAATATTGAATGCAATTGTTCAGTTGTCTCTGTATAAAGAAAGGGACCTAATACTAGAGAAAATTTGCATGTACATTTTTGTTCAAAAGTATTTGGTAAATATATCCTGTATTTTCTAGTTAGTGTCACGTTTCCTATTCATTTGGCTGTGTTACATTTATATATGTCTTTTTATCATTTAAAGTATTTATACATTCAAGGGAAATGTCTGATATGTATTGTGTATTTGTTGTATGCCTTCTGTGTTTTTGTTGTTTAGCTCCTTGTCATCTATAACTGAACACACCTATCATTAAAGGCATTTCAGCTATGACCATCCTGTCTTATGTTTCTAATTATTCTCTAGGACTGTATTAATCAATCTATCTTTTCTTTATTAAGATGGTAGGCTATGAGTTGAGGTAGATATTTCGATTCTGCATTTAGTAGGTTGAGCCACTGCATAGAGGCTCTCTCGTTGGATCTTAATGTTTTGTTAAATTCAAATGTACTGCAAGTGCGATGCTATGGGTGTGTTCTCTTTGTATTGTTTTCGGTGTTTAATATCAACTGTGCGTTTGTCATAATGTGCGATGTTTCTTGCTATTTTATAGCGCACAGTAAAGTGTAGTATTGTATATTGTAATTTTGTGTTGTATGATATTGTTTTTCGTTTTGTATTGTGAAATTCCCAAAAGCAGCGAATTGGCCGAATCGTCAGAACATGAGACAGAATGCATTGCGATATGGGTTCAAGCTCTCTGTCTGCACAGAGTTCAAATACCGCCGAGGTCAACTTTGCCTTTCATCCTTTCCGGGTTGATAAATGAAGTACCAGTCCAGTACTGGGATTAATTCTTCACTCTCTCTCTCTGTCTGTCTGTCTGTCTTTCTCTCTCTGGATTGTCCCTGTAATCCAAAGATCTAGCCTTGTCATATTGTGTCACGCTGATATGATCTGAAATTGCGTTAGGGGTACACATATCTGTGGAATACTCAACTGCTTACACGTGAACTTCACGAGTAGAAATTTAGTTGATTGAACAACTGAATGCTCATTGTAGAGATCGACGGAGGATCCATCATCGTGATCTTTCATCAGAGTCTGCATTGCGTGGGTGTGTTGCTTGAATAATGCTTCTGTTGAATTTTTAGATATGATGTAATCAATGTGGAGTGTGTACATTATATGACAATATTATGCATAAGTTATGTATGGAGTTGTAATCTTTATATTTTACTGTATTTAGCATGTGTGTATGCTGGGGTTCTACGTATTTTCTTAAGGTATATTCTTATTGCCTTGTTTATTTAACATAAGTCAAATTGCTTGTACCATTTTATACACTGTTTGGCATAGTGTACGTATTCTGTCTAGGTCGTGTACGTCTATTGTGTTGTTTATTGCATGCAGTATGGAGATATAAAGCTGCTGAAAATATTGAAGAAGGTATATTATATATACATATATGTATATGTATATATATATAATT
>JAOPJM010039989.1:0-15083 GCA_027124095.1 Muusoctopus leioderma
AGCCGAAACTTCGAAGTAACTGCCAAGTCTTCTTCACGAACAGAAATAAATTACATACTCTACCTAACAGTATTGAGAGCTTTCTCTGTTATTGTTTGACCTGTTCTATGTACTTTGTACATATAACACGCACCTCTATATATATATATATATATATATATGTGTACATGCATGCATGGGTTTGCCTTCGCTTGACACCGTTTATCGCTAAAATCAGCCGGTGACATTTGTTTACATCTGCATAAAACAAAATGCCCGGCTGTTCAGTAGTTCAGTGGTATAATTCCCATACTTAAAAATCAGTATGGTTGGTGACAGGAAGGGCATCCAACAGTAAAATACTGCCTCAAAAACATCTCCATCCAATCCATGCTAGCATGGAAACACAGACGTAAAATGATGATGAATCATAACATTACACATCAAGTGCCATACAAGATGTTATGGCAGCCCACATGTGGCCCAAGTGCCATAGGTTGCCCACATGTGGCCCAAGTGCCGTAGGTTGTCCACATGTGGCCCAAGTGTCGTAGGTTGCTCACATGTGGCCCAAGGGCCATAGGTTACCCATACATGGTTTAGGCTTATGAAATGTAACCAAATTAAAAAAAAAGAAAAAAAGGTTTCCCCTACCTTTTGTTCAGCCACAACTTTGTAGATATCCATCTCGAGATGCTGTTGAGCCCGATAGCTCAGTACAACTGAAGCACCATCTTTCCATTTCTCAAGGGTTTCATTCACTGTGTCACCTGAAACAAACAGATACCTTTAAATTATAATTAACTCCTAACATCCTGTTGAAAATTTTCTTAGTCCTGTAATGATTGAGCAGAAAATGACTAAAAATGGGTTTTTTGCAGCTAACACAGGGTCGAGAGGGCTCTATAGTCACATCTTGGACATGACAGCCTCTCTAGTGTTGGTGACACAATAAAATGCACCCAGTGCACTCTGTAAAGTGGTTGGTGATCATTTGAAGACAACACAACGTTGAGAGGGCTCTATAGTCATGTCTTGGACATGACAACCTCTCTAGTGTTGGTGCTACGATAAAATGAACCCAGTACACTCTGTGAAATGGTTTGTGATAGGAAGGGCATCCAGCCGTAGAAACCAAGCCAAACAAAACATGTGTGAGGCGTGGTCCCCCGACCCGTCTAGGAGACGGGTGACTCTATTCACAATCGACACGGGCCAAAATCACCTGTCCAACCCATGCCAGCATAAAATGAGGATTATGATGATTCATTATGAAATTTACAGGTAAAAAAAACACAAATGCTTGAGACGTTTTCACACAAAAATAGTTCACTTTCACCATTATATATATATATATATATATATATAGCTCAATGTTTCATATCAATTTGATGATGCAGTACTGTGTAGAAATGTGTTGTACAGGACGTTAACAGTTAATCTGTGTAAAATATATTTTTCAACTATAAATCAATGTATATAGTATTTTATCTGAAAGCATTTATAAATCTTATTTCCACAGGTTCATATCTTGACCAACATTCTTAGAAATGACACATTGGTAGTTAAATGGTTAATACAGCAAATATACAGTACTGTTTTCAAAGAACAATTGTCAAATATTTCTAAATGATGAAGATCACCCCATCTCATTGGAACCAAAGTTCAATAGCCCTAGAGAGGAGCAACTGTGTGTATGAGTGATTGTTCAAGGAGGTCTTGCACTCTTAGTCACTTAACACCAAGGAAACCGGAATAAGCTCACGATCATAAGGATGTGGGTTCAATTCCCAGAATGGGTGGCACATTGTATCCTTGAGCAAGACACTTTATTTCACGTTGCTCCAGTCCACTCAACTGAAAAATGAGTATCAGCAGCAGTAGCTGGGGGGTTAACCATGTGACGCTTAGTGCCACAGAAACTAGGATAAGCTCATGATCGTAAGAACGTGGGTTCGATTCCCAGACTGGGTGGCACATTGTGTCCTTGAGCAAGGCACTTTATTTCACGTTGCTCCAGTCTACTCAGCTGAAAAATGAGTACCAGCAGTAGCAGCTGGGGGGTTAACCCTGCGACGGACTGGTGTCCCATTCAGTCGAGGGTCTTGTATCCTTAGTCACTTAATACCACGGGAAGCGGGATAAGCCCCTGGCTCTAATGAGCCCATAGGCTCAAGAAAGACTTTAACTTTTAAGTATTTCCACAAGTTCATATCTTGACCAACATTCTCAGAGATGACACACCGGTAGTTAAATGGTCAATATAGCAAATATACAGTATTGTTTTCAAAGAACAGTTGTCAAATATCTCTAAATATTGAAGATCACCTATTACATTGGAACCAAGTTCAATAGCCCTGGAGAGGAATAACTGTGTGAATGAGTGACTGGAAGACAGGAACCTCCCTTCAACACCACAAGGACAACAATCTCATGAACAAAGCATGGACTAAGTTTATACTCAGCTGAGAGCAAAAAAGAACTTGATTACAACTGCATTGCATTGATTTTCAAACCAACCAACCCATGTCAGACCATCTTGTACCAACCAATGTCAGACCATCTTGTACCACCCTATGTCAGACCATCTTGTACCACCCTATGTCAGACCACCTTGTACCACCCTATGTTAGACCATCTTGTACCACCCTATGTCAGACCATCTTGTACCACCCTATGTCAGACCACCTTGTACCAAACCAATGTCAGACCACCTTGTACCACCCTATGTCAGACCATCTTGTACCACCCTATGTCAGACCATCTTGTACCAACCAATGTCAGACCATCTTGTACCAACCCAATGTCAGACCATCTTGTACGACCCTATGTCAGACCACCTTGTACCACCCTATGTCAGACCACCTTGTACCACCCTATGTCAGACCATCTTGTAACAACATGTCAGACCATCTTGTACCACCCTATGTCAGACCATCTTGTACCACCCTATGTCAGACCATCTTGTACCACACTATGTCAGACCATCTTGTACCAACCAATGTCAGACCATCTTGTACCAACCAATGTCAGACCATCTTGTACTAAACCAATGTCAGACCATCTTGTACCACCCTATGTCAGACCATCTTGTAACAACCTATGTCAGACCACTTTGTACCACCCTATGTCAGACCACCTTGTACCAACCTATGTCAGACCATCTTGTACCAACCAATGCCAGACCATCTTGTACCACCCTATGTCAGACCATCTTGTACCAACCTATGTCAGACCATCTTGTACCAACCAATGCCAGACCATCTTGTACCAACCAATGTCAGACCATCTTGTAAGCTCATCCTGCATAAACAGGAGAAAAGTGTATGTTGAGTTCAATAGAGCAACGTTGACACAGTCAAGGACTGAGGTTGTTGTATCCCTGCATAAATGAACACAAGGGTAATATAGTCCAACTTAGTTGAAAAATAATTAAATAGTATTGGAGAAAGGGTGCAACCTTGCTGAACAAACAAACCAGATAAATCAATGCTCTTTCTAGCACTGAATGTTATAATTGCTGTGAGCTATTTTTTGCTTTATCAACCGACTGGATTGCTCAGTCTACATGTCACTGATTTGTTAATTAACCCTTTTCCTGCGTTAAGTGGATATATCCACCTGTTATTACTGTAAACTGCGGAAAACGGATTTACCCCACGGCCTAGAAAAAACGTCTCGTTATGCTGCAAGATGCGGACACCTCTCCCCCCAATTTAATTATGCAGTGAAAGGGTTAAAGACGCTCTGTGATCACATTCTGTAACATTGTCTTTGAATGATGACCATTCAATGCCACCTTGGGCCTGTGATGTTTGGCTGCCAAGGAGAGCAAAGTGATTTCAAAGTTCATACCTAAACCCCCACTTACACTAAGAAGAACTTTAGGTAGAAAATGTAAAATATGTTAGGTTGTGTCTTGTGGAAATTAACTTGTAGATGCAGAGTTTTGCTCCAAAGAGAGTGCGGTATAAGCTATGTCCAACTGCCAATCAACACATGGCATGTATGGCTCTGAAATCATCATCATCGTTTTACGTCCGTTTTTCCATGCTAGCATGGGGTGGATGGAGATTTCTTGAGGCAGCATTTTACAGTCAGACGCCCTTCCTGTCACCAACCATACTGATTCAGTATAGGAATCACATCACCGAAATCACTGAACGGCCGGGTATTTGGTTATTGGAGATATAAACAAATGTCCCCGGTCGATTTCAGCGATAAACGGCTTCAAGCGATAACAAGCACACACACACACATATATACGACAGGCTTCTGTATACAGTTTCTGTCTACCAATTCCACTCACAAGGCATTGGTCGGCCCGAGTCTATAGTGGAAGACACTTGCCCAAGGTGTCACGCAGTGGGACTGAACCCGAAACCACATGGTTATGAAGTGAAGTTCTTAACCACACAGCCAGATATAGTACAAATGGTACAAAGCTGGACTATCATTCCACTATCATATGACAGGGTTGTGGTGAAGATATTAAAATCTTGTATTTGTAACCATGAGCTTAATGGGCTGTATAGAACTAATAAGATATTTAGAAATAGTTCCACATTAATTGCCAATAGTCGCTGGATTGGCAGAACTGTTAGAGCTTCGGATAGAATGCCTCCCAGCACTCGCTCTGGCTCACTGCGCTTCCGAGTTCAAATCCTGCCGAGGTAAACTTTGCCTTTCATCCATTCTTGGTAGATAAATGAAGTAACAGTCTGGAGCAGTGGAGTGGTGGAAATGTTAGAACATTGGAGGGCATACCTTGCGGTATTTGTTCCAGCTCATTGCATTCCGAGTTCAAATCCCCCACCGTGACCTACTTGGGTGGTAGACTTAATCCGTCGCCTGGTTTAACACCATCACTTGGCCCTTGGGTGCCTTGAGCAAAGTCCACTCTGTTGCAAGCGTTCGCACGAGGTCTCTGGTCTAAGGATATCTTCCTCTCTCTCCCTCCCACCAGTCTCCGAGGCCCTGAAAAATGGGGTGATGAGCACTGCCTTCCCTCCAAACAAAGCAGTAAAAAGAATATAAAAAAAAAAATAGTTGGTGAATATTGAAAGTGTCACTTTATTTCATTAAGCAGTCTTTATGTTCCAGTCACCGGTCATTAAACTCAGTCACCGGTCATTAAACTCAGTCACCAGTCATTCATTAGACTCAGTCACCGGTCATTAGACTCAGTCACCGGTCATTAAACTCAGTCACCAGTCATTCATTAGACTCAGTCACCGCTCATTAGACGCAGTCACCGGTCATTAGACTCAGTCACCGGTCATTAGACTCAGTCACTGGTCATTAAACTCAGTCACCAGTCATTCATTAGACTCAGTCACCGGTCATTAGACTCAGTCACCAGTCATTAGACTCACCGCTGCAACAGACACCAATGGTGGTGGTGTTAACAATCTGACCTCTGGGTATGTATAGAGGCAAGTCGTGGTTAGACTGGTTTCAAGTAAACTACCAGGCAGTAAGGTTCACTACTTGGACAAAGGCAAGACTGTATTAACCCTTTCGATACCAATGCAACTGAAACCACTCCAGGTTTTTGTTAAGTCAGGTTCTAAACACCAACTTAATAAGGAGAAAGTTAATTATTTTCCTTAATTCCTCCAAATTCTTGATTATTTTCAAAATTAATTGAAAATCATAGGCAGTGTATATCATTAGAAATATGGTAATGAAAGGGTTAAAGATATGCTGTGTTCTTCAAATGTAACCGTACTCCAGTATACACAGCATGTCCACTACTCATAGTTGTTGCTGTTTATTAGTCTCCTAGCAAACCTGTGATCAAAGCCATTCCATCCATGACCACATGGTCTTTTTAGGGGTATATATCTAGGAATACATTATCCAATGTGTCCTTTTACTTATTTAAGATGATAGGGTATGATTTGAGGGAGATTAGGTTGCTATTTCTGGGAGGTTCAGCAACCACTTAAAGGTTCCCTGTATTTGTTGCTAGTGTACAACTCCTGCCAGCATGGAAAATGGATGTAAAATCATTATGATGTACCACAGTACTTATGCTCACATACACATTGCTGGTTTTTGGTATGCGGTAAAAACAGAAATTGCTTTTCATATTTATATTTTTAGGTTAAATCTTAACAATTAAGCTTTCTTCATCTAATTTATTTTGCTCTGAATGCGTATACAGACTTGAGCCACTGTAACCATCCTAACAGATAACCTCGCCTTTATCTACTGTAATGATTAGTAAATAACCCTACATTTTTCTACCAAAATGATTCTCTCAAATGTTTTAAGGCCATTTTCCCTGCTAAAGCAGAGGTTAGACTAGTGGGACCCATGACATCATGGGGTCATTTTTGAGGCAATGTTTTATGGCCAGATGCCCTTTCTGAGGCCAATCCTTTTAGTTGCCTCTTACGAGACACAGGGAAACAGTGTACCTATTCTAAACCAGGATACACAATGTATATTCTATCAAAATGATATAGTTGATAATCATTTTGATAGATAAAGCTACTAGTACAAAAAGTTCTATGAGGAAAATAAAAAGAACCCAATTGATTTGTTCTATTTAAGTGAAGTATCACATCCTACATCAGAAATAATTATTTCAATTCCTATTTGCTTTTTGAGAAACACCCAAGTTTGAGCCAAGCTAACCTTAACTCTTAACATCCTGTAAACAAATGTTTAAGTCCTGTAACAATTGTTAGAAAATGCTTAAAAACAAGTTTCTTTTTTTTTTTTTTGCAGCTTATTTATTATGTAATTTACAGGTAAGAAACACAGGTTCTTGGTGTTTTCACACAAAAATATCTCATATATATATATATATACACACACATATATATATCGAGAGAGCTCTTTAGTCATGTCTTGGACATGACAACTGCTCTAGTGTTGGTGCCACGATAAACGCACCCAGTACATTCTGTAAAGTGGTTGGTGGTAGGAAGGGCATCCAGCCATAGAAACCAAGCCAAACGAAACATACGTGCGAGGCGTGGTCCCCCAACCCATCTGGGAGAGTTGACTATTCACAATCGATGTGGACAGAAATCACCTGTCCAACCCATGCCAGCATGGAAAATGGAAGTAAAATGATGATGATATATATATAGCTCAATAATTCATAACAATTTGATGGTGTGGTATCGTGTGGAACCAGGTTCTACAGGATGTTACGAGACACAACCAAGATAAAGCTAAAAATATCACATCCAAATCATCATCATCATCATCGTTCCAATTAGATATGGTAAATTAGTTTTAAATCAGGATGTTAACTAGAAACAATAATATTAGTTATTTGACAATGCAGCATATGTACAGTTGCCCTAAGAGATAATCCAAGAATTCAAGTTGCTTTTGTAGGGAGTCCGGAGATTTTTAACTATATGTGTTGCTCACAAGTAGTGAGGAGTATGGTAGCGTAGGTTTTCTTGAACTTGAGATACATAAGTTTCTGTATTTTGGTACTGTATCCTGGTTTTTAGAATAGGTACACCGTGTCCCTGGGTGTTGTAAGAGGCAACTAAAAAGGTTGGCATCAGGAAGGGGCATCCGACTGTAAAACACTGCCTCAAAAGTCTAGTCCAACCCATGGTGGACATGATGATTATGATGACTAATATTATTGTGAGTTTTTGGGGCAAGCATGAGAGACAACTCCAGGCATGTTTCAGCTTCATTAGACATCCTATCCTCATAGACTTCACTATACTTGCTGAAGTAGTAATGAGAGAGAATCACTTAGTAAATGTACAATAGTGTACACTTAAGTAGATATTTAGATGTTTAAACTAAAGAAAAGGATCCAATCTAATAAACTCTTGAGACAACACACATGCTGGTGGACATAAGTCAAAAAGTCACTAGAATTTACAACTGAACAGTGAAAAACTTCAATACTATACAATGCACTAATTAGATTTTTTTTTTAAAATTTAAACAATTTAAGGTGACATTTTTAACTTACCTACTGCTCCAATAACACTGACTGCAACTTCTTTGGTTTTTAAGTTGGAAGTAGTCTTTAACACATTCATCAGATGATCCATAATGTCTGGCAAGAAAGGGAGAATGGCATCACCTGGAAATAAAAAAATAAAAAAAATATATTACCTTCATGTGGGTGAATTAAATTTATACCGTAAATAATTTTCAAGATGAGTGTGGGGGGGGGGGATCATTTTAATAATCAAATTTTTAGCTTTTTGATGCATGTCTGATGGGAAGAGTTAAATAACAAACCATCTGAAGTGTCATAGCACTAAATAAGATCAGATTCATTAAAAATTAAGGTATGGCATTTTAGAGTAGTATAATGAAGCTATGTAGTTAAAGAACAGATTTATGTAGCATATATTTTTTTTTATCGATTAGTGGGGAGGGAAGGCAGTACTAATCACCCTTTCTCAAGGCCTACAACATTGGAGGGAGGGAGGAAGTTATCCTCAGACCGGAAACCTGGCCCCGAATGCTTGCAACAGAATGGACTCCGCTAAAGGCACCCAAAGGCCAGGTGGTGGTGGTGTTAAACCAGGTGACAGATTAAGTGTACCACCCACGTAGGCCACAGCAGGATTTTGAACTCAGAAAGCAAAGAGCCGGAACAAATACCGTGAGGCAACTCATCTGACGATCTGAGGATTCCACCAGTCCACCACCCTAGACTGGTACTTTATTTATCTACCCTGAAAGGATGAAAGGCAAAGTTGACTTCGGTGGGATTTGGCAAAGCTGACCACAGCGGGTTAGGTCATATGGTACAACTACTACATATTTTAATCTAATCAGCCATAAAGTACCAGTTACAATGTCAGTATTAAAAAAAAGGGGCTGAACTGAATTACTGCCTACTTCATTGCTAGAAGAGAATACTGGTAGAATATGGTTAATGGTAATGAATTACTGAGTCATGAGATCAAGATTGCTTAGTGCATTTTACAGTCGAGGGGTTAGAGGTAAGAAAAGCATTCAACTGTAAAATAATTGCTCCCTGAATTAATGAAAGTCTGGATATACACAACTATTCTACATACTAAACATGGATAAAATGATGTTAACTTAAAGAAAATAAACTTCTGGTTACAAACACAGCCATGCCTGCACCTATAAAAAATCCTTTACAGCACCTAGGTGTCCCAAGTGATCACCTATCTAAGTACTAACTAGGCTCAACGTTGCTTAAGTTCGGTGATCAGACGAGAACCAGTGTTTTCAACATGATATGGCCGTAAGCTAACAGAAAAATTGAGCAACTTTGAAGAATTATATTAAACATTTGATGTCTTAAGTGTTATCAAACCCACTGGCTCTATATTACAACAAGTTGGTATTAGAAAATGAAATAAAGCAACAGGGTAAGGATGAATGGGTAAATTTAATAAACCTAACCGTACCAAGATTCTCACAGATTCTCTCCAAAGCATAGTAAGTTTTTGTGAGACCGTTGATATTTTGAGGGTTTTCTTGAAGTGTCTTTAACAGATTGTTAAAAAGCAAAGGGAGAAGATTTGGTGCCATACTGTTGATTTCAGGCTTAAATTAAAGAAAGTGCATTAATTAATTAATTAAAGAACAATCAGCACAGCAAAACTGAACAACAAAAAAATCAATCATAAAAATGAGAAACATGAGAAAGACACAAATAACAACATGAACACTAATTGAATCTTTATTGTGCCCTTGTTAAAAGATACATATTCTTAACAATAGATAGTGAAATATAAATGAAGGTCAATATAAGCAGTAAGACCCATTATTGTATTGATTTAAATCATTAATTGTACTGTTAATAGTAGTATAAAATGTATTAATTTACACATAATTTTTAATAAAGATCTGTTTTGCTACATTCTGCAAGACTAAATCATGGCAACATGAAAAGAAAGAAAAAAAAAAAAAATCATCATATGCTATCTATACAATGTTTATCGGTGAGATGTAAAAGCAATTTGTAAACATATAACAGGCATGGCTGTACGGTTAAGAAGTTCGCTTAGCAACCATGTGGTTTTGGGTTTGATCCAACTGCTCAGCACCTTGAACAACAGCCTTCTACTTTAGCCTTAAGTTCTCTGTGGAATTTGGTAGACAGAAACTGTGCAGAAGTGAACTTCTTTACCACACAGCCATACCTGCGCCAATATATCTATCTATCTATATTGTGATAGGAAGGGCATCCAGCCGTAGAAACCATGCCAAATGAAACATACGAGCGAGATGTGGGCTGCTGACCCGTCTAGGGGAGTGGTGACTCCAATGAGAAATTGACGCGGGCCAAAATCACCCATCCAACCCATGCCAGCATGGAAAACCTACATAAAACGATGATGATATATATAGGTGCAGGCATGTCTATGTGGTTCAGGAGTTTGCTGCGTAACCACATGGTTCGGGGATCTATCACACTGTGTGGCACCTTGGGCAAGTATCTTCTACTATAGCCTCAGGCTGACCAATGTCTTGTGGGTGAAATTGGCAGCCGGAAACAGAGAGAAGCCCGTCATATGTGTGTGTATGTGCACACGCTTGTAATCGCTTCACACCGTTTATCATTTAGGCGGCTGGTGATGTTTGTTTACATTATCCATAAAACAAATTGTCTGGGCGCTTAGCAGTTCGGTGGTATAATTCCCATACTTAAAATTGTAAGTGTGGTTGGTGACAGGAAGATCATCCAGCTGTAAAATTTAGCCTATGGACCCATTAGAGCCAGAGCTTATTCCCGGTTTCCGTGGCATTAAATAGCTGAGAGTGCAAGACTCCCCCCTGAACGGGGCACCAGTCTGTCGCAGGGTTAACCCCCCAGTGGCTGCTACTGCTGGTACTCATTTTTACAGCCGAGTAGACTGAAGCAACGTGAAATATAGTGCCTTGCTCAAGGACACAACGTGCTGCCCGGTCTGGGAGTTGAACCCACATTACAAGCAGGAGTCCAATCACCTAACCACTAAGCCATCTTCACTGTAAAATACTGCTTCAAAAATCTCCGTCCAACCCATGTCAGCATGGAAACACATGATGATGATAATGGATATGTATCTGTGTTTATGTTTACGGTCTAAAAACTGGTGTTTAGGTTTGTGTCCCATAATGCTCGGTAACCTAGTGGTTTGACAAATATAGATTCATAAAATAAACACCAGATTGAAAAAAATGCTGGGGGTTCAATACAATCAACTAAATCCTTTACGGCAGTGCCCCAGCATGGCCACAGTCCAATGACAGAAAGCAGTAAAAGAAGAAAAGAATATTAAAGCAATATTCACACTGAAAGCAAGCCTTTGGCTATTTCCTACCCAGTTATCAATGAAGATGGCCACAGGGAATATCTCAGACATCTTTAAAGGAAATGACTAGGCAACTGTTTAAGTCTTTAACTTAGTCAAATTAAAAACTGCTTTTGAATTTTAGCTACAACTGGTTGCCCTTCCTGTCAGAGCATCCAGCCATAGAAACCAAGCCAGTGAGGCATGGTCCCCTGACCCTTCTCGGAGAGTGGTGACTCCAAATAAAAACTGACTCGAGCTGAAATCACCCATCCAACCCATGCCAGCATGGAAAGCAGACGTAAAACAATGATGATGATGATGATGATGATGATGCTGACGATGATGATGAACCTAACAGATATTACTGGTACAGAGTACTTATGTGTATGAATACACATACTAAACCATACAACTGAATTGTGAAAGATCTATTCAAATTACTTCAATTTTTTTTACAGTTAACAAACCAAATAACTGAAAATGGTGAGCTTACAACTCCAGCACCAAACCCTCAGTATTTGGACAAATAAAATGGCAATCTCAGTTCTTTCTTACCTGAAGGTATTCAGCAAACCTTCCAAGTGCAAAAAAGGCAGCATTTTTCACACAACCTTCACTATCTTCCATTCCTTGACAAACACAACTAACAAATGACTGAAGATGGCTAAAAATATAGAACAACAGTTAGTTAGAAAATTATTATCTTCCGCCAATAAAAATTCAAATATTTTAAACCTACTTAATTTTCCTTCTAGATCCAACTACATATACAATAACATCAACACAATTATACCATCAAATGCAATTATTCAGTTTTATTTACAGGAGCAGGCATGGCTGTGTGGTTAAGAAGTTCACTTCGCAACCACGTGGTTCCGGGTTCTATCGCACTGCGTAGCACTTTGGGCAAGTGTCTACTACTATAGCCTTCAGCTGACCAATCCCTTTTGAGAGAAATTAGTAGACGGAAAATGAGCGAAAGCCCATCGTGTGTGTGTGTGTATCTCCTATTTACACTCAAGTCACATTTGCCCTCATAGAACGGAGACTATGTAGAGTAGAGAGGGAATCTTTAGCCTCTAGAGACAAGACACCCTCTCTAGTGCTGGTGACACGATAAATGCACCAAGTGCACTCTGTAAAGTGTTTGGTGATCGTTCAAAGACAACACAGGGTCGAGAGGGCTCTATAGTCATGTCTAGGACATGACCTCTCTAGTGTTGGTGCCACGATAAATGCATGCAGTGCACTCTGTAAAGGGGTTGGTGATAGGAAAGGCATCCAGCTGTGGAAACCAAGCCAAACGAAACATGGGTGACGTGTGGTCCCCTGACCAGTCTAGGAGAGTGGTAACTCCATTTACAATTGACATGGGCCAAAATCACCTGTTCAACCCATGCCAGCATGGAAAACAGACGTAAAATGATGATGATATCATCATCATCGTTTTACGTACGTTTTTCCATGCTAGCATGGGTTGGACAGAGATTTCTCGAGACAGCATTTTACGGTCGGATGCCCTTCCTGTCACCAACAATACTGATTAAGTATGGGAATCACATCACTGAATGGCCGGGCATTTTGTTATTGGAGATATAAACAAATGTCATCAGTCGATTTCAGCGATAAACGGCGTCAAGCGATGACAAGCACACGCACGCATACACACATATACATACATACATACATATATATGACAGACTTCTCTATACAGTTTCTGTCTACCAATTCCACCCACAAGGCATTGGTCAGCCTGAAGCAATAGTAGAAGACACTTGCCCAAGTAGGACTGAACCCGAAACCACGTGGTTACGAAGCAAAGTTCTTAACCACACAGCCATGCCTGCACCTATAATATATATATATACACACACAACATATATGTTGTGTGTGTGAATGTGTGTGTGTGCATGTTTCTCTCCATGTAGTCTTCACTGGACACTGCTTAAACTACCAGTGCACTTTATTTATGTCCTGCACAAACAATACGTCCCACAGCCTAGCACTTCAACAAGTGAAAATCAGTGGAAAACCTACCTTACTTAGAAATAACAAGTAAGGGTTGGTGTCAGGAAGGGCATCTGGCCATAGAATACTGCTCCAATAAATCTTGTCTAACCCACACCAGCATGGTAAAGCAAACGTAAAAACGATGATTTTACAGTCTAAAATCTGACATATAGGCATGACTTACTGTTATATATTAGAGGTAAATAACATTAGTAGTGATTTGAAGCAGCAGGTATGAACCAAAATGGCTGGAAATTAAGGACAATTTCAGCAGAAGAAACTATTTTGATATAGGCATTTGTAAAAAAAAAAAAAAGATAACAGTTGATTTAAAAGATTATTTGTCCTATAAAAAGCCAGTCAAAGATGACTTTCAGTGCATTACAGGAAAGATGGGAAAAGTTAAAGAATTAATAAAGACATGTAAAGCGCAGTGAATGAACATATTTTTAAATATTTACAGATAGCTTAGACTAGTCATGGACAACACGACTAGTCATGGACAACACGATAACAACTCATCTCTACATATGCTCCACAATCTGGGCTGGCAGATGAACAGAAGGACCGCTTTTATGAGGTCCTCCTGCAGACTACCTCAATGATGAATGACAGCGACCTCATTATTATAGCTGCCGACTTCAACGGACATGTTCTGAAAGACCATGATAGATTCCATGGCGTACATGGAGGCTATGGATATGGTGCGAGAAATGAGGAGGAATCTAGGCTCCTGGAATTCTGTGACGCGAATGACTTAACCATTTGCAAAACTAATTTCAGGAAACCAGCCAGCCACCTGATTACCTATCAGTCTGGTGAATGTAGTAGCCAGATTGACTTCATACTCACCAGAAAACGGGATGGGTAGATGGTTGTAAATGCTAAGTCCAAAGAATGTACCACCCAACATAGGTTAGTGATTAGTGACTTTAGGAGTAAGAGCTAGACAATCCCAAAGACAAGACTATTTGGAGGAGGAGGGTATGGAAGTTGAGGGAGCCATCAATCAGTCGTAGGTTTAGAGATGTACTAATTAACGCATGACAAGGAGGAGATGGGGACTTATAGCATAGAGGAAAACTGGGAGTTCCTACGTGACAACCTATTGACGGCAACAGACCAGATCTGTGGCAAGGTACCAGCCAAACGGAAAGTGACATGGTGGTGGAATACGGTAGATAGAGCAATAAAAGCTAAGCGGCAGGCTTGGAAATACTGGAAGAGAGGGGGCAGCAAAGAGAATTACCAAGTAGCTAGGAGAGAAGCTAGGCATCAGGTATACATAGCAAGGGGAGAAGCAGAAAAAAAAAGGTTTGCCAATGTTCTGCAATGTGAAGATCAGAGGCGTGAGGTATATTTCGGGTTGTGAGGCAAAGTGTGAGAGAAAATTGTGATGTTGTTGGGGGAGAAGTGTGTACGACATGACAACGGCACACTTGCTCTTATGGACGTTGAAAAGAAAGACGCATGGAAGTGCTATTACGAGAGGTTATTGAATGAGGAGAATACATGGGAGAAAGAGAGTCTTCCTCACGTAGATCCAACAGAGGGACCGGCTATTCTAGTGGACATCAGTACGGTATCAAAAGCAATCAAGGATATGAAGACAGGGAAGGCAGCTGGCCCATCAGGAATAGTCGCTGAAATGTTTCAAATATCTGGCTGCATGGGGCATGGGCTAGTCACACGCATAGTCAATCAAGTAATACAGGAAAGTGTCATACCCAATGACTGGTGTAACAGCATCATCGTCAACTGCTACAAGGGCAAAGGAGATGCCTTAGAGAGGAGTAACTACAGAGGCATCAAATTATTAGATCAGGTAAT
>JAOPJM010040079.1:0-15080 GCA_027124095.1 Muusoctopus leioderma
TATTAATTGGTTTAGAGCCAAGTCTTGGTACCTAAGGTTTCATGCTATGCTAGCTGCATATGCTCATTGCATATGAAACAACAATTTTTCAACCACGTCTGGCCACTGCCTCGAATTTAAACTAATGGTGGCGTCTAAAGCAAAATAACATGGATTCACGCGGACAACGTGAAAAAATGTAAACAGGCACAGAATAAACAGACCAAATACAGAATAATTCAGTTAATGTTATATAGTCAAGGGGAGGAAACTCTGTAAGTACCAGAATATATAAACATCTTAATGCATGGATTGTTGTGTTACTGCAAATGTTGCAAGCAATGGGTAAATGATGATGAATGCACTGTTGAAGTCATGTAAAAGTCTGTTATGCAGGTTTAATGGATCAGTTAATCGTTAAGGTGTGTGTAACTGTAGGCGAGCACTAAATTGGCCAGAAAAGCCAGCACAGTAAGTACTACATAAAGTCTTATGTGTACTTCAGCTAGGTCTGTATAAGTACATTAAATTAACAGCGAAGCCTACACATACGGTCGCTGGTTAATGGATATATACAGGTGTACATAATGCATATATTAATGAATCGTTTGCATTAGGTTCAGCTTGCATGAATGTATATTGCATGCGTGCAATGGTGTTCTTTACAGTAGCAACGTTTGTAGTGTCAGTTCAGCATTAAGGTCAGTCTGCATAAAAGAATATTGTATGTATGCAATGGCGTTTTTAAAGTGGTAACGTGTGTAATGTGAAGCAGTTTCCGCCGAGTGTAGTATTCGGGTTTTAGTAGTTTATGACTTGTACATAAGCATTGGATAAAAGCGACTATTTAAGGTAATAGTTCATTGGTATTTGCGGTTGTAATGCGAGGCCTGGATATAAATCTGAAAACAAAGTAATGGAATTAAAACTGAATTCATGTCACACTGCGTAGAATCACTGCCAAGTCGTTGTGTTGTTGTTATTTTCGTTATTTCGTGAAATAATCAAGAGTTTTTATTTAGATTTCCATATACTTGGCCTATACTTGAGGAACTTGGTTAAAGTTATCAACTTTGGCAAGGGTGACATTACTTTTTACCAACTAATAATCGACGAAGAGGCTGAAATCATGTGTATCAACGGTTAGAGCATTCCAATAACCTCATAAAGTCGATATCGGCCGTCTTTTAACAAACGGCACCTGTACTTTTCCCAAGGAATGAAAATTCAGGTATTCCAGTTTAGTTATATGTTCCTGTTGCTTTAAAACAAACCAAACCCTAAGCACTTACACGTACGCCATTTATCAAACTCCTTTTTTATAACCAGCTTACAGTTCTTATGGTGCAATTCAACGTTTCATGGACTTCTTTTCCTTTTCAGCATTATTCTTTTGTTACATTTTTTATTCTCCGTTATCATCATCATCATTGTATTCACCTTTTATCTTTTGACAAGGTCTGCAATGTAATTTGTGGAGTGAAGCAGTAAGAACAGATGAACAAGTTTTTGAAATGTTTTTCCCTAGATTGCTAGCGGCTGCCGAGCGAGCATGGCACGAAGCAGACTGGGAGAAAAACGAAAATCATCCACGGATAAACCAAACTACAGACTTCGTTGAATTTGTTACCACGCTTGGTTACAAAGAATTGTACCGCTTGGATCTGATGGGAATCAAGTATCGAGTCCCACCACCTGGTGCCTAGTACGTACAGCTGCCATATTGTTTCAGTGTAATTTATTTGTATTTTAATTGTTGAAAATTATACCCCATCACCAACTCTGCGTTGTTCATGGTAAAGACAATTCACACTCTAAGGGCCAATTCCCCTATCTTCAAATATGTACTAAAAAGAGTAGAAGTACTGTATAATTGACAAACATTTCGTTAGTTTTCAATATTGAGTTCAAATGATCAGATTGTGATAAACTGATGTTCCTATCGACGGAGGGAGCTGTATTAATACTGTTGAAGCTACAAGCTGTAGTGAACCTTACTTACTATACATGACACATCTCATAGACAGTCGCATACACAGGGATCTTTAAGGAAACACCCTTTAAAAGCTAAGTTCAATCGACAGACTCTACAATAACTCAGATACACAAAAACACAAATATCTCAGTCCTTTATTATATTTTGACAAAATTACAAGAAATGAAAAAATACATCTTATCCGTTACGAATGGGAAAAATGTATCTGAAGTAGTAGTCATTAGAAACTTATAGCTGAAGTTGGGCACTGTGAACAGTGATGACAAGATTAAATAGTTAAATAGATATATCTAATAACCATTACACAATGTTGTCAGCAGTTATAGACAATGTAATTAGTTAATTCATTGACATCATTTAGCCATTTCACCGTACTGCCGAAAGGATTTAACCTATTGAGAATATGGTTTTCGGTATAAATGGTTAGAATATTTATTGTTGATGTTTCTAATTGTTGACTTGGAAGGATTAAATGAATAATTTGGCAAAATTTTGATTTTTGTTTCTTTTTGTTTACCTTTTCTAGTATTAGTACCTCTGGACGTTTAAATACCAATTCAGCAATTCCAGGTTTGAAAACTGAGTACAGTTTTGACGACCAAAATTCTTGGTTTACTGTTGATGCACAGACTAAAGTGTATTCAGGCCAGAAGCTTTATCTAAGGACAAGGTAAGTACTTTTGATGATCCACTGATTACATTAATAAATGATAACAGTTTTGTATTACAGTCACGTGGTTCCTGATTATTGAACAATTTATTGAACCAATTTATTTTATAGGCATGAAGCCTGAGAAGTTTCGCTGAGATAGAAATGGAAAGTTGTGAGGTTAATGCCTTTCTCCAGTACATTTGCGAAGTAATCGATACAAAATTATTTTAAGCAGAAATCGAAACCGGATTGCGTATTATGTTTGAACTGGGCTTACCACTGCTATTCTGGGTTGCTCAATAAAACAGGTTTTAATAAATGATTTCTTACATTGGCACAAGGCCAAACATTTTTGGGGAGGGTTAAGTCGATTAAATCGATCTCAGCACTTGACTGATACTTTGTTTATTGACCCTGGAAGGTTGAAAGGTAAAGTTGAACTCCCATCACCACCACCACAATGTAAAAACTTCACAAGCTTTGTAGTACGCGAAATTAAGGATGTAGAAATATCTTAAAGTAGCTATATGGTGAGACAAGTTTATTCTAAACAGAGGACCTCGTCTGGGTTGTTAAAATAGATATTATGTTTGAGTTTTGTAGCATGTTTTCTGAGTTTGTTTTCTTACGATATAAACAAAAACTTATCCACTCCATTAGTCGAGTTCACTTTCCTCTCAAGTAGGAAAGTAAATCGTTACTTTTCTTAATTATAACTGTTTGAAATGATTGTCTTTTGATGGGGACTCATTTTCAAACAGTGATCAGAACTTACCGACTTCTGGCAGTTTTTTTTTGGGGGGGGGGGTTGTAGTCATTGTTATTGTTGTATTTCTGAGTTTTATCTGAATAAATTGTCGTAACGAAAGACAGTAGCCGAGAACCAATCGTTTTATTCAGCTAAAACGTTCAACTCCATCATGACCAAGCACAAAGAGTACACGTTTGTATTCATCACAAATAGCTGTCTTCAACTAAAGCATACCAAATGCATCTGAACCGGAAGTAGCAATTCGTAACATTAAGCAACTAACCTTCTGTGCACATATTAATTTCTTATGAACACATTCATTTTTTTCTGTGCACTGGCTGCAAAACGCGAAAGGCGTGTGCATACGCACAGCAGCTTAGTAGGAACAGGGCTAGAAGTCATGTTCAAGGTGGAAGGTGCATATTTTTGTTTTTTTGTTTTTTTGTTTTTATCTTCTCTGTGTGGTTTTTGGCGTTTGTTTGTTGGAGTATATTGGTATGTAGCGGTGTTAGGTAATGACACAAAAATAATTGAATTGTGTTGTGATGATTTTGTTTTCTTTTTACGCTCGCAATTACTTATCCTCGATGATTTGTGTGTGTGTGTGTACACTTGCATTATTGGCTCATGAAAGTTCGCTTTTGTTCTACAGTCGTTTTTAAACAAACATGTGAATATTCCACCATAAGTCTGATCACGCCAATTGTTGTGAATCGCTGATTTCAGATCTACACCTTTGCGTAAATTCATCCATTAACACAGGTGAACCCAAGTTTTTCGACCAGCTCGTAACTTAAACTATAACGATATTAGCATCACTTACTTAGCGAGTATCACATATCTGGGTACTTTCGCTGTTATTTACCAATTACGCTGCAAACTGAAACCAAAAGCATGATTATTTTTGTTTGAATATCTTAGATGAAATAAATAAATTCCATCACACCCAAAATGGTTTTAAGATACATAGTTGTGACGAGAACGCCATTTGGGAATCACTGAATGTATGGTGGTTAGCTTAACAATATTATTCGTTCTAATCACTTTGTGCACAGATGCCATACTTTTCCTAACCATCCTTCCTCAGAACTGCATCTCATTAGAACTCTTTTGGACATGCATTATTTTCAACATTATCATCCTTTTTGTTTTCTATTTCAGGTCTGCAGACGGCAAGCGAACCAGTAGAATTATCAGCATGACTGTTAAATAAGGCACTAAGAATTATCTCCATTGGACGCTTCATCCCAAGAAAAACACATCTATAGATGTATTTCCTGAAGTGTCTGCATTTGTTGAAAATCTCGGATCTGACGTTTAAATAGTCTTCACATTTTTTGAGATTCATTAATATAAAATTCTTTTCTGAATTATATAAACTGCAAGTTCTTGTCTCGTTTATGTACGACTTGCAGCACCACTCAAGAAATTTCCGGTGGATGTCGAATTTAGTTTCTCTTTCTTTCAATTCCCGAAGATAGTTGTATAGGTTGGTGATGTTCTTCTTGTTTATGTATCTGAAGGAAAACGTGTGATTGAAATAGCGGTATTTGAATTTACCTTCCACCAATCCAACAATCACACGTTTTCCTTCAGATGCATAAACAAGAAGAACATCACCAACCTATACAACTATCTTCGGGAATTGCAACTATAATTATGATATATAACTACCATTTATGTACAGAATGAAACTTATGGCATTATATTTAAGTATCTGAAAATATTTTATAGTAACATTGTTGGAAAATGGATTTGGAAACAGTGATAAAGTCTATTTTTCCAATAAAAATAATTAAATGCATTTTTTTAAAACTTACAATATGTCTTTTGAATTACTTTATTCTGAAGTTTTGAAGAGGAATCAAATAACTTTTTCTTTATCTAATGTATATGAATTCTTAACAATTTAGCCATTCTGATTTCCACTTATTCTTTCTTATGATTAAAAGGATGAAATTAGAGAAATTTTTAAATTTCAAATTATTTTTTTAGTTTTTTAGTTTTTTTTTTAAAAACACAAATTGAAGTAAACGAATGAAGAATAGTATACAATATTTCCAAAAATCAAAATAGGGAACAATCTCATTTTCTATCAAATTTCTTCAGAATTTTTCACTGCCAATTTGAAAGAATAACTAAGGAACAACATTTCTCAAATTGGTAAAATATGACAGCTGGGGCAGCTAGGCCATAGGAATAGGGTTTATATCGGGCTCAAGAAAGTTGAGCCTCAGATCGAAATGAAAAAAAAACTCTTTTCCAGGAGTGACTAAACTACATCAGTGTGGGAAAAATACATATTAAACTGTTGGTGAGGATAATGATAATGCAAATGGAATTTAAGGTGCATTGGGTGCAGCACTAGATTCATTAATTACGCTGTAAACCAGGCATGGGCAACTTTTTCGATCAGCGGTACACATGAGATATTGCTCATCGTGGATCAGGCCACAACACTACGAGAAAAATTTAACAAACATCGTATTTACTTATTGTATGACTATTTTAGGATATGACCTGAAAATTTTAATAAAAAGATTATGCTGGTGTACCATACAGAAAGTCAATAGGACTGCAGGTTGCCCATGCCAGCTTTAAACCTTGCAACAGGTATTGTTGCTTTAATCTAAAAATAAACTTGAAATAAGAGGGGTTAACTCTAGAAAAGTTACCCAATTATAAAATATTTAATTTAAAAGTACGAAAATATACCAATAGAAATAAAATATACATGTATGTGTGAAAATAGACATGTGTATTTATATATAATTTTAAATGTCCACTGAACAACACTAGGCTGGTACAAGAATACTAGAAAAGGGAAAAGTAAATTTGTTCAATGATAAATTATAAATAAGCAAACTGTGACAATCCGACCATTAGTGGATACTGAAAACCCATTATTATACACACACATATGTATCATGAAGCACAGTGTTGTGGAATTAAAATGCAGACTTCAATCATGGTATTGCTTCAATACAATTTGGAAGAAAATAAGAGTGAGATACTGCTCCTACTTCAAGATTTAGTTTTAATCAAGAAGGATATTGAACAGCTTTAATAATTCATACAAATATCCAAATTTGCTAACCCAGCAAATCCATGCCAGGATGTTTGAGATGCCGAAAAGTTTTCATTTTTTTATACTTCCCATATCTTTTTGTGGTGTCCTTCAAATTTTTATAAAATTTGTTGAAGCAACTATATACAACTTACTACCTCTGGAATGGGAATGGTATCTGTTTTTCAGTTAGTTAGCCTGAGGTAGATAGAGTTATGTGCCTTGTCTTGGAGCACAATAATGGCTGTAAACGTTTGAACTGATGATTGCGTTGTCAGTAACCTAGCACCCTCATCTCAGTGATTCTCTCTCTCTGTTACAAATTATGCATATATATTGTTGTGTATGTATATGTACACATGTATGTGTGTGTATATTGAGAAACCATGTACCTGTAATAAACCCAATTCTCAGATGGATGGGTGCCTTCAACCGTGTGCGAGACAACGACACCATGGTTAGTGTATGTGCAAGAACACCTAATGCTGATAGATCACCAAAGCACGTGTATGTATGTGTATATGTACATATAAAGTGGCGAATTGGCAAAATCCTTTGCGACATTTGTTCCAGCTCTATGCTCTGAATTCAAATCCCGCTGAGGTAAACTTTGCCTTTCATCCTTTTGTTGTCAATAAGTATCAGTCCAGTACTGGAGTCGATTTCTTTTTCTCTGTCTCTCCTTGGGAGAAATGTGCTGTGGTCAGTACCTGGAGGGGGATGGGCTCCACTAGGTTTAACGATGCCCAAGACATGTAGGGGTGTTGTTGGTTACGATGGCACTCTTACGACTCTACCAGGAGTTTAGGGCCCAAGGAAAGATATACATATGTGTGTGTGTATGTATATATATATATGGCTGTGGGGATATGGTGCTGGACTACTAACCACTCATGTTGTACAATGTGTTGTACATCCAAGCATAGGTACACAACACTGATACTCTTTATAGGTTCTATTCCTATTTCGTAGATAAGTTGTTTGCAGTAGGAAGAGGATCTAGCTACAAAAATAATTGTTTCAATAAATATATAAATCATTCTATCCATACTAGCATGAAAAAAAAAAGACGTAAAACAGCATACACAGAAGGAAGTGGAAAGGACGGTAAACATTTTACTCATGTATCATTGGGTTCATATATATTGTCGGCTTTTTTGTGTGACTTTAGATAATCTGTACTTGCTCTGCAGCCTAGCTGATTCCAAATACATTCCAATGCTTATCTCTATATTACAATAGTAGAGCCAGAAAGCATATACTGACATATGGGCAAGCAAGGATTTCCATATGAAACTGTTTAGACTGCTACTGTTGAGGATTCGTACCATTGTCTACACATATATATATGTATATATCAACAATTGGAAAAGCGGATGTAAAATGATGGAAGTGATTTGCAGACATTCTCCAATATAAAGGTATGTATATCAATGGTTTTAGAAAAATAAAAGAAGTTATATTTTAACCAACATTTCTTAAGTTGTCATCAATTGTTAACAGATAATCATTTCCATACTTAATCAGTATGGTTGGTGACAGGAAGGGCATCCGACTGTAAAATACTGCCTCAAGAAATCTTCGTCCAACCCATGCCATGGAAACACGGACGTATGACGATGATGTAACATTTAATTGTCCTGGTTAAAAGACAATTTCTTGTGTTACTCTCCATGAAGTAAGTAATTGGTCAATATATCTTGCTGCTGTGGAATTAGATATTGGAGTAGGAGTGAGGAAGATAGTTTGGAAGTTAAGAAATTAGATCTTTAAAATGAGAGGAGTTGACAAGCAATGGGGATATTTGCAAAAAGTTATTCTGCATACTTCTTTAAACTTATGTCAACATGGAATAATTGATGCCAAAGCATTTATAACGAGAAGACAGTGCAAAAGAAGAAGGGTTATAAATAAGCTGGATAAATATTTCAAGTTTATAATCATAAAACAATCCCCCCCCCTAAAAAAAACAAATAGAATTATTATAGTCTTGATTTTTTTCTTTTATTTTATTGATTATCAGATCAAAAACATTATCTCATTTTTCAGTATTTGTATTTCATACCACGCCTTCTCTATATCACAGATTCTGTAAAGAAGTATTAGTGACCTCCCTTTATTCTCATTTGCTCTAGTGATGCTGCTGCATAGCCACATATACCCCCACCCTTTTTAGTTACTCTTTCTGCTTTTATCTTCACCTCTGCCTCTTTCTCTCTCCCTCTCCCTAATACAATCTAACAGATTTTAAATAAAATGATATCTAATCATTTCTAAAATGTTACAATTTCTTTTTTTTTTAATAACAGACTTTTCTTTTCATCTTTTTTATAGAAGATAAAGGTTGGTTATGAATGATAAAGCTACGCAGAGATTATTTCTACCTGTATTAACATTCTATTGAGCAAATAAGGCTTAAATCATACACCTTTCTATTAGAAGGTTCTTTAATTTCAAACTGATTTAAATCTTGTTGAAAAACAACTTTTCCCATTTAAGGAATCACTATTAATTTCATTCACAGTGTTGCAAATTTATAGAAGTTGAATGTTTATATCTTTATTAAGAAAATTAGCAATGTAAATTAAGTTAAATTGCTACAATTGGGAATTTAAACCAAATCATGGGAGTTGTCTCACCAAGAGTTTACCTCCACATTATGACAATTCATGGAATCAATATTAAACAATTTTATTTTTCTTTATTTAAACAATAATACATCACTTCATGTTCTAGTCTAGTTATGATAGTTGGTAAGTAAAAAAAAAAGACTGTCCAAATTTATCTTTCATCAGTCATATAATCTTGGTTGGAATAAACTTGTAAATTCAAATTTTCATCAAAGTTATCAGTGCCATTACATTTTAGCTAATGTCTTTTTTTTCTCTCAACACAATACTACTTCATCCTTCAAAGCATCAAGTTTATAGAAGTGCAATAATAAGTTTACTAAAATATTAACTATCCACACTCTTCTTCATGATCCCTTGCTTTGTCCAATATTAACTACAAACATTTTTGCATGATGACCCAACAAGAGAACCTCTTAGTGGTTATGCTCAATCATCTTAAAAAAGGAAAAAGGAAGAACTCATTAGATAATGTAGTCCTAGATAGACTATGCATGACAAAAAACGAAGACCAGATGGTCAAGGCTGGAATGCCTTTGATCATAGGTCTACTCAATCAGGATGGTCTGGTGCTAAACAACAACTCTTGCATGACATTCACCATCAAGCGACCAATCTTAGAAATTATCTACACTTTGCCTTCATTTTCTGTGGTTCCAACAATACTGTCTGTGATGCCGAATATCTGACATATTAAGAAGAATTGTCAGTTGAACAAGCTTTTGTACATTGCTTGTCCTTGAAAGATATTCTTTGCTGTCAGCTAGTTGAGCTGGAGTTTATCCTAGCTTTCACAACATTAAGCACAATATCTACTCTATTTTGTCTTTGGACCAAGTATATCACAGTTATGTCTGGCATCCTAATTCCTAAATCACTTCATAATTAAATTTAAAATAGTCCTTTATTCTAGCAGCACTCTAGTGTTGAATACATTCTTAAAGTTATTCTTAGTCACTCGTATTTCTTGCAGCAATATTGTAGCAAATAATATAAAAATGCATGAAGTCAGAATGCTACCCATTTCTTGTCTACAAAAAAGTGGAACACCCCACAATATATTGCTAATTATGTATGCAATTAATTTAAGTCAGTAAATTTTCTGATAGTTGTCTGATTTCAGTTATGTCAATATTGATATTTAATGTGTCACATGGACATCATCATCATCATCCTCGTTTTACGTCCATTTTCTATGCTGGCATAGGTTGGACGAGTGATTTCGACCCAAGTCAATTCCTGATTGGAGTCACCAATCTCCTAGATGGGTTGGCGGCCCACGTCTCACTCGTATATTTCATTTGGCTTGGTTTCTATGGCTGGATGCCCTTCCGATCACCAACCACTTGATTAAAGAGCCCTCTCTACCCTACATTTTCTCCACTCAATCGTCGACCACTTTACAGAGTCTACTGGGTGCATTTTATTGTGGCACCAACACTAGAGAGGATGCCTTGATTTCTACCAGGCTAAATAGTCCTCTCTACTCTACATAGTCTCTGTCCTTTGAAGGGCAAACATGACCTGAGAGTGTGAAATAGAAATAGGACATAGATCTTAATTATTATAGGAGTGATAGGAAATCACAGCATTCATTCTTTTCCCAAGAGTGTTAATGACACAAGAGAAACAACAATACAGTTCCAACGGAAACTGGATTACAGACTTTGATTTGCCAAAAACACTACAAGTTAGTAACAATAATTTCAGTATTGTACCTGATCTATTTCACACATACTACCACAACTCTTGCAAGACCATCATCTGAAACATGAAGAATGTCTCTATGCATCACGACAGCCTGTAAGCTTCCCAAACTGCAGCTGATGCTTTAGTCCCTTGCCAAAAGAATCTCTATCACCCTTTACAGGATCCTGCTGCCCACTTTGCATCCAACTTCACACTGCACTCACTATGTAAATATCCTCTATCCCTTTCCACTCTACCAGGCTCACCACCATGTACACATGTGCCAAATGTGAAAGCACTTCTGGTCACTTCAAACCAACCCTGACAGTCCCTTTCCATTACCCTCAAATAATGCACCACAAAGCTAGTCCCTATCTTCAATCTATCTCTCTCTCTCTCTATAGGGATCTATCCCAATCTTTTTAAACACGCTACTGTGTGTTCTATTCCCAAGAAGGGCAACCCTTCTGATCCATCCAATTATCGACCTATCACTTTCATATCTAACATCTCAAAGTCAGTCATTAAGAACCACCTCCAACACCTTGAATCCCTCTCTCTACTTAATGACCACCGGTATGGCTTCTGTAAAATCAGATCTACTGGAGTCCTGCTCTCCTATGTCAATCACCAGATGAGCTCTGGCTCTTGAGAAATTTGGTGAAAACAATGTCATTGCACTTGACATCAAACAAAGCATTCAACCGTGTCTGGCATGTGAATCTCCCAGCTAAACTTCCTACCAATTGACAGTGGTTTTCATGCAGCTGTCAACTTGCAACTATTTAAGAGGAACATCAGCTGCATCAATCGGACTGGTATTGGAGGACCTGTGAAGGCCATATACAGAGCCTCCTCCCCCAAACCAAACCATTAAAACAAGATATTTGTATTACTGTGATGGTATTTCGTAACCTTTATATATAAATAAACTTTAAGGATACAGCAACAAATTAAGAGAACTTTGTTCCTTCTCCCTTTTCTTAATTGATTTAGATGAAACTCAATAACATCAAATAAAGAGCAGGAGTAGAACAAGAAAGACTTGAAAAAAAAGTAGTTAGACTAAGTCTTGAAAAAAAATTAAACCTCAAACAAGAGCTGACAAGCACAGTCTAAAACAAATATTCTGGCCTAAAAATAGCATTAAAAAAAAAACCAATTTATCGGAAAATCGTAGCAGATCTTCCTAATCGAACCAAGGAAGCTATGTTTCTGTTGCTAAATACTACCTGTCGGTTGCAACTCCTGACCGAAGCATCTCCAAATTTTCCAGTGACTACTCATTTTCAGCTGAGTGGACTGGAGCAATGTGAAGTGAAATACCTTGCTCAGAGACACAAAACACAGCCCAGTCCGGGAATCGAACCCACAACCTTACAATTATGAGTCCAACATCCTAACCACTAGGCCACATAGGAAATATCAATTCAGTAATTTATTGTTATATTCTACTTTATCTCAATAATAAAGACTAGATACAGAGTAAGGTGATATTAGGTCCAGAGCAGGATTGAAACAGCCCCTACTGTTTCATATTACAGCATCTTATCATTAAGTTATATTGACACGTACTAGTATGACTAACTTATAACTGCATCAATCACAATAGCCAAAGATGACCTGAAAGCTCTCAAGATCACAATAGCCAAATATGACCTGAAAGCTCTCAAGATCAGTTTTACTCTTGTTCTGAAGTATAAACACAAGTCTTAATGTGAACTAATATCTTTTGCAACATTTTTGTTTAGGACTTCTGAGAAAATGTTTCCAAAGCTTTTATGACCTAGCTGAAGCATTCTTACTTCAGGTAATTTTAGTATCTAATATCCAATAACTGTCTTAATGAGTGCTCTTGGCTTATGAAGCACAGTTTATGGTATTTAAGAAGTTCTGCTGAAACTAGATAAACTCCAATGAGATGGACAATGTAAAACAATAATTACTTTCTAACACAATATGGCTATTTTTAAAAGGAAGTGTAGAGTCAATTTATTCTACTGCAATATAATAATGATTTCTTATATTGGTACAATGCCACAAACTTTTAGTTGGTTGAATTATTCCTAGTAAATGACATTTATTTTATTAATCCAGAGAAATAAAAGGCAAAATTGACTCCAGCAGGATTTGAACTCAGAACTTAGCAGGTTGAATCTACAGAAATCAATTTAGTTGGCACTACCATTTCTGTCACTTCATAAACCATGTTGACAATTTTTTTATTTTATTTACAGCTTCTAACTAGATACCATAAAGTATTTTCTCCAGCTCTATATTTCTGCCCTAATTTCATGTATTTACAATAGTCTCAGATTTAGAGGTAGGGATGGAATGAGTTTGTGTTAAGTGCATACCAATCTCAAGCTCGTTATGGACTTCTGTGAAATGAAAAGCCTGCAACCTGGAATCAAAACCAGGTCATAGACTTCATTATGGGTGGCATACCTTCATGGTGTTAGCTCTCCACATAAAATGATTATAACAATTAATGACTTTTCAGTTTTTGTTTTGCTAATTTGATTTTTTTTATCATACTTTTTACAATATAAATTCTTAAGTTGAAAAAAATATATATTACATGCTTAATTTGTAAATCTCATTAAGTAAATACTTTTCTTTTGGAGGGAGGGGGGGTATGACTGGGAGATAGAAGTTTCATTAAAATACCTTAAAACATAAGTGTCAGTGGC
Source organism: Muusoctopus leioderma (assembly GCA_027124095.1). NCBI lineage: Eukaryota > Metazoa > Mollusca > Cephalopoda > Octopoda > Octopodidae > Muusoctopus > Muusoctopus leioderma. The sequence continues at coordinate 13,458 of JAOPJM010040079.1, forward strand.
AACATAAACTAGACAGCTTTAATGAGATGTAAATTTGAATTAATCTTACAAACTATTACATTTATTTATTTATTTCCTTGTGCAATGAGGAACTTGAATAAATTTAGCTGAAAGGAAACACTTTTTTTTTATCTTTTATATAAACATCAATGACCTAAAACTATCATCCAATAATATCAACAACAACCAATCCAGAACATTAAGTTCTATTAGTTACAATGATTAATTTTAGATAATAAACTCATTAGGTTCTCTTAACTCAAAAATGTCCCTAAGAATGTTATTTTACGAGCAATATGCCTACAATATTTTGCAATGTGTATTTATTTGCTGTCATGCAAACGAGATAGTGTGGAAGTAGGAGGTTGTCAAAACAACAAATAGAAAGTAAGTGAGTGACAGTAGGAGTAAAATGAAAGTGAGTGGAAGGATGAGGTGTTCATCACATTGCTTGTAATGGCAAACAGGGAAAGAGTAAGAAAATTCAAATTACAGAGGTATTAGGGTTATGTTACTTTAAGCAAGACGAGATATAGGAATAATCTTAATGTACTGATAAATAGCAATGGAAAACAAGTTTTAATATGAATATTATGATAAAAGAACTTCTATAATAATGATAATAACATGTAAATCTTTCAATGTTTTGTAAATAATGTAATATTTTTGTAGATATAGTATCATCATTTTTAATTAAATTTTTATAACCTAAATTTATATAACTATCATTAAACCATTCAGTGGACCAGTGAAAAATGCTATAAGTTAAAAGGCTGTCGTTTTTGATGGCACAAATGGCTATGTACTTAAATACCATTGTGACACATCATTTACAAATTATTGGTAATATTTTACTATTAAATACAAAGTGTGAAGTCTTTAGATAAGAAATGTATCAATGGTTTCACCCATCATTTTGAACAGAGGAGCCATTCTCTATAATTAATAAAACTGTCATAATTTTTGACAACACAATACACTAATTATTATAATATTTCAGATTTGTTATTAACTGCTCCTTCTTTACCATCGTCAGCTGCTTATTATTATTAATTTCCATTTATGAATGAAGATGCCAAGACCTTGTTAACTAAGGAGCCTTTCCTTTATCTGATAGCACAATGACTAATACAACAGTTTAGGTTGCAGATGTTATGATTAGATGCAGCTGTATACAATATATATCAGCCTTTATGATAGAACTAGAATCTTATAAAAAACAAAGTATTAAGTAGCTGTTTTAGAATTTGGTTTACTAGAAATTTTAAGAGAAAAGTTTGTTCCCCCTCAAAAATTTGTTATGCCTTCTCTTGCAGAAAATCTTTAAATCCTGATCCATTGTCATGCAATATCTCAACTTTTCCACTTCTATTGCTACTACATTGGTTTACATGTCAACTGTACCTCATCTCCACTCAAACTAGATCAGGGTTGACATGGAGGGGGGGGGGGGGGACAACAAATTTTACTAACATCATCCTGAATGTTGAAGACTTTATACACATAGAATTCATGATTTTATTAAACACTTAGGTCAAAGAGAAGGCATCATCATCATCGTTTTACGTCCGTTTTCCATGCTGGCATGGGTTGGACGGGTGATTTCGGCCCGCATCGATTTAT
>JAOPJM010040554.1:0-15070 GCA_027124095.1 Muusoctopus leioderma
CAATATTCATGTATATATATATATATATATATACACACATACACAATATTCATGCATATATATATACTTGCAGTAAAAGCATCAATAATAAGAAATTGACCCAAATTGATACATTCACTCACACACACATACACACGTACCCACACATATACAAACACTGATACACACATACATGTAGCCACACAAACTCACAGACACACGTACAGACACACACACACACAGACACACAAACACAGACACACAATCACACCAGACTCCCAAAACATCAAATCACCATCGACCTCACTCTGGTCTTTTCTCTCCATCACAACAATATATTTATCCCCCCCCCCTCTGTCGTGCACATCTTTTACCTCCTACTCCCCCTCTGTCTGTTTCTCTCTCTCTTCCTTCTCAATTCTCTCTAACACAGCATGCTTTTCTCTTTTCTTTCGCTCTCTCTTCATTCTCTCTCTCTCTCTTTCTCTCTTTCTTCGACTATTTCATCTTCCTTCTTTAAGCACCCCACCTCTCCCCTCTCTACTTTTCGAGTCTCTCTTCGTTTCTAACTCTCAACATTAACAAGCCCCCCCCCCATCACTACCATCGCGACCATCACCACCATCAACACCATCAACACTACAACCCCACAACCCCACTCCCCATCATCACCACCATAACCATCACCACCGCTACCGCCACCACCACCACCACCACCATTACCATCACCACTACCACCACCATTACCATCACCATCACCGCCCATTAAAATCACCACCATCACCACCTGCGCCACCACTTACACCATCAAACCACCAACACCAACACCAACACCAACACCACCACCACCACCACCACCACTACAATCACCACAGCCATCTCTTCCACAAACACCACGACCACAATCACCAAAATCACTAACTCCAGCACCAGCACCACCAGCAGCAGCCACCAGCAGCAGCCACCAGCAGCAGCAGCAGCAGCAGCACCACTATCACTACTATCATCACGACGACAATGGCGACAACCCGCATCACAACCATAACCACCGCCATCGCCCCCTCTCCACCACCGCTAATATCACTACCCCACCACTACCACTACCACCCTTACAGTTCCAACAGTTATGTCAGGATGTTCTGACCTGCTGTTCTGTTTTTCGATCTACTGACATTGGAAATTTTTTCCACTCTATCAAACACCTATACTATCACTACTCTATCAACTCACTATATTATAACCACTCTGTCAACTACCTATACTATGATCACACTATCAAACACCTACATCAATATCGTTTCGTTAACTACCTATACTGTCACCATAATATGAATACCCTACACTATCACCAATCTATCAACACCCTATAATATCACCATTCCATTAACTAACTATGATATGACTATTTTATCAACTACCTCTGCTATGATCATTCTATCAACTATCAATACTACCACCATTCTATCAACTACCTACACTATCGCCAATCTATCAACACCCTATAGTAACCCCGTTCTGTTAACAAACTATACTATGATAATTTATATCAAATACCTATGCTATGACCATTCTATCATATATCTATACTATCACCATTCTGTCAACTACCTACACTATCAGTACTCTACCAGCTACATGTACTGTCACTATTCTATCAACACCCTATACTATCACAATTCTATTCACTACATACAATATTTATCATCATTCTACAACACAGCATTCCAGTCTCTCCACACCACAAGAGAGCAGAGCTGCCTCACCAGACAACACAGACCATGCTACAACATAGTAGAGCTGTCTGATTACAAAATAGACCACTCTATAACACAGCAAACAGTATCACTACACCATAGACCACTGTATAACACATTAAACAGTCTCACCACACCATAGACCACTCTATTACCCAGCAAACAGTATCACCACACCATAGACCACTGTATAACACAGTAAACAGTATCACCACACCATAGACCACTCTATAACACAGTAAACAGTCTCACCACACCATAGACCACTCTATAATACAGTAAACAGTATCACCACACCATAGACCACTCTATAACACAGTAAACAGTCTCACCACATTATAGACCACTCTATAATACAGTAAACAGTATCACCACACCATAGACCACTCTGTAACACAATAAACAGTCTCGCCACACGATAAACAACTTTATAACACAGTAAACAGTCTCACCACACCATAGACCACTCTATAACACAGTAAACAGTCTCACCACACTATAGACCACTGTATAACACAGGAAATAGTCTCACCACAACATAGACCACTTTATAACACAGTAAACAGTCTCACTACACCACAGAACACTCTATAATACAGTAAACAGTTTCACCACAACATAGACCACTCTAAAACACAGTAGAGTAGTCTCATCACAACATAAACGACTCTATAATACAGTAAACAGTCTCACCACACCATAGACCACTCTATAACATAGTAAACGGTCTCCCCACAACTTAGACCACTCTGTAACACAGTAAACAGTCTCGCCACACTATAGACCACCCTATAACACATTAAACAGTCTCACCACACCATAGACCACTTTATAACACAGTGAACAGTCTTACCACACCACAGACCAAGCTACAACACTACAGAACACTCTCACCATACCACAGTCCACTCTATAACATAGTAAATCAATCTCACCACACTACAGGCTAGTTCATAATGCAGTAGAGCTCTAACAAAATACAGCACATCCACCGCACGACCATAAAATATAATCCTATGACTACCTTATATGAAAATAAGTAGTATGTGCTTATCTGTTCAGTGCTAAGGGCTATGGGATGTCCCATAAGCGTTGTGTCCATGTTTTTAAGATAAATTAATCGGAGGAAAGGCATTCTCCATGACCTTCATAAGTACCCCAAGTCTAGTGAGATCCAGTGTGGTCATGTACAGTTTGAACGTCTGTTGGTCGACACCCGTAAGTAAAAATGATTTTAAGGTGTGGATTGCAGCATATTGCTGATCTGGAGTGGAATAACTGGGAAATGTATTTAGTGAATGATGTGGCATGTGGGAAATAGTAGCGATAACAAGAAGACCACTTGAATCTATCGAATAAAGGAACAACGTGACTGTGAGCTAGTCGTTGTAGCATGTTGATGAGTGAATCTTTACTCATCAGTCGGGTGGCCTTCTTTTGGATGTGGTCTAGGATGTTTCCTTTTATTGCAGCAACACCATCCATGATATATGAACAGTATTCTGAGGATGGTTACATTTGACCTTTGAGGAGAGTCGGTAACTGATCATATATGAAGTATTTTCTTGCTCTGAAGTGAAAGCCTAGTCTTTCGGGTGGAGATTTTGCAACGTAAATATATACAGTGGCAATGAAAGATTATCAAACATTGTAAGACCTAACATTTGTAGGTTTTTGTTCTGCGTAGGTACTTTGCAGTGTAAAACTGTTTCTTTGATATGGTAGTGATCGTCTCTTTGTACTGTTGAACGAGGTTGTCAGGGCCTCATTGGAAGAGATTTTCAAGGGTCCTCTTCATAGAAGTAGTGAATGCATGGCATGAAGTGTCTAGGTTACGTCTGGATGACATTTATGTGCTAAAGGATAAAGAGCAATGAAAGACGTTATAATATTTTAGGAGAGTGTCATATTAGAAGTGAGAACAAGAATGTCCTTAATGTACAATCATAAGAGTATGACAGAAAATGTTCAATCCAAGAGAGGAGATACGTATAGAGCCCAGCTCATACGCAGCTAATTTGGCTTAGAAGGTTTCATGCTGGGCACGGTCGAAAGGATCAGAGATATAAGAGAAGAGGTTTGTCGAAAGGATCAGAGATATAAGAGAAGGCGTGTAGTTTGTGTATTTGTAAGAGGTGGTGGGTAGGGTCAAGGCTAGACTGAAGTCCGTAGATATTGGTATAGAGATGGTAGAACTATCCAAGGGATTGATTCTTGTTCTTTTTATGAGACTTTGTCAAGCATTTGAAGCTGAATGTTTTGTTGAGGAAACAATGAAACCATCGTTTATGAATTGCTAGATCCAGTCTGGGGCGAGCCTCTAAAATTACTGTACTCTCTGCGGCACCAATCATGAAGTGAGGGAAGAAGACACGGGATTATGCGCTTGTTGGTAGAGCTGTTGTTGTTTAGCACAAAGTCAGCTCTAAACGAGTAGGCTATCCCGTCTTTTTTCAGGCCTTGCGCATCCATGACTACATTATCCAATGTGTTCTTGTCCCTTTTAAGGTGATAGTGTGTAATTTGAGAGAGACTTGGCTGCTATTTATAGCAGGTCGAGTGACCATGTTGAGGCTGGCTCCCTCGTAGCTTCACTAGATGATGCCTATAGGTTTGGGTCTGTGTATTATCTGATAACAGGTCTCCGCTGGAAAACCTTTTTTACGAGTATTCTCTGGCAATCAGTGGTATTACGCAGGTGAAGATCTAAGCAGCGAATTAAGAGACTGTATTATCCTCAAATTTGGGGTCTGGTACCAATGATTGAAACAAAGCGAATCCTGCAAAAAACATCGAAGAGCCAGGTGGTGATGTTGAACCAAGTGGCATGTTAAACCTACCACACAAAGGGGGCCGTGGTGTTTTACCATGGCACCAGAACTAGAGAGAATGCCTTACAAAATTGAGAGTCCTTCTCCCTACTCCGTTCATTTACATTTCGGAGGGATGATGCTCCTAGATGGGTTGCTTTCACTGCAGCTCTACTAAGGTGGTTTTCTGTTTAAGAATAACAGTAGATTGTAGGTTTGATAGGCTACCAGGAGGATAAGAATGGAACACTAGAGCGAGAGAGAGAGAGAGAGAGAGAGAGAGAGAGAGAGAAAGAGAGAGAAAGAGAGAGAATGAGAGAGAGTAAGCGTATGTGTGTGTAAGAGGAGACGCAATCTAAGAGAAGCTAAGTTTGGATCGAGACCGCAGGGTTGTGGGCCGTCAACACATCTTTTGTAAAGTTCATAAGAAAGAATATTCATTAATGTTACAAATAATAAAAGGAATCGTCAGGTTTGACTGTTTAAGGCTAAGAATGAGTCCATCAATTGTATCCAGGGAGATTAGTTTATCGATTTATTGGTTTATTGATTTATAACTTCTTTTTATTAAGTCTGTTGGGAGGCAATGGTTAGATTCCTTTAGGAACCATTTGGATTGGTTTTCAGGGATAACTGGGTGAGTGAGGTTAATGTGCTTAATGGTGTTAATGTTTACTTTGAATCGCTGCAGTTTTGTGGCTAGAGAGGAAACAATACAAGAGGGGAACAACTCAGAGATATGCAGTTCTTGCACCAAAGAATGATTGGATAAAATATGTAGCAGGGAGTAAATAGTGAAACGTAACCATGTGTTTACGTAGGCGTCCTATAATGTAGAAGTTTAAAGAATCAGAGACCGTCGTAATATCGATAGAAGTGGCATAGAGACGCTATTGGCTGGAGAGTGTTAGTAAGTGGAGTCTTGGTTAGACTGAACGATTTCCAGGTTCTGAAAAACGAAACCTAGCATTTGTGATGTAATCATCACAGTAAGAAATACGTGTGACTCAATGAAAAGCTACCAGAGACCGTACTTCTTAGTATTTTAAAGGAGTGTTATGACTCTATCTATCTGTTTATCAGGTGTAGTGAGATTGTAAGGTTATTTTATGTGCTACTGAGACGTATCTATGTTTTGATGCGATGCTTTTCAAGTTTTAGGTTATTTTTCTGGTTGTGTCCCTATTGCTTTATGTTTTGGGGAATTCTCCATACACGAGTATGTGTATACCTCATGTGTATGATGAAAAGCTGTAGGTTGATATCTTTTGTATAGATTGTGTATGTAGTTGATGTTATATCAGTCATTAATGTACAGAACCAAGCATTTTGGAGACAACAAATTTGAGGAACACTCAGAATGTTGAAAACAAATTCAGTATGAAGAGAGCTTCATCCACAAACGCTGCTACTGAACGATCGAAGTGAGTTTCAAGATGAGTAGACAGATGCCGGGGTACCGTTTCATCGTGTCTCCTTGTACTGAAATACCACTGGAGGTCGCTATCTTCTGTTTAGTAATACGTCACAAGATGGAAATTCAGTGACCACCAAGCTAGTATTGAAAAGACTGAAAAGACTTAATCACAGTTATAAGGTTTAAATAAATTAATTTGGCTGATGTATAAAATTGCTTCCAACCATATTTTCAATACAAAATTTTTGAGTTGACGTTCTTCAACTATTCTTATTTAGACAATGGTAAAGGAAATACTGAAATTTGAGAAGATCCTGTAAAATGAATTCAAACTCAATAGCTACCGGAGTTATGTAAGAATGGGGAATTATGTGATTTGCATTAACATATGGTAATTGGTTGTGCCATGTTTGGCATTGTCAATATGATAAAGAATTTAATGGAATAAACATTACTCAACTGTTACCGGAGAGGCTGATGTATGAATTCTATAATATTACTATATGATGGCACTGACCAGCGAACAAAATTCGATTATATTCTGAACAATTTGTTAATTCAAAAGTTTAGGAAGAATTTCATATTTCATCTCAATATTTGAGGTGAAATGTTAACGTGATGTTTCTGTTGTATATATTCAAGGTGAAGGGTTAATTGTCACCTGTCTAATGTCTAGATATGATGTGACAGGTCAACACATGATTCTATCAGGAAAAAAGACAGAAAATATCCAGACATTTCATAAATCATTCTTGTATTAATTCTTTCATTTATATTGAGTCTATTCGGTGTGGTGGTGGTGGTGGTGGTAGTGTGTGGAAGTAGATTAGGTCAATGTTGGGGCCGTTGTATATTTGGTCATTGGCGTGGTGGCATATTTGGTCAGTGATGTAGTGGAGGAAAAATTTGGTCAGTGATATAGTGGTGGTATATTTGGCCAATGGTATGGTGGTGGTATATTTGGTCAGTGATGTGGTTGTTGGTAGAACTGAGTCGTGGCATAGTAATACAATTGGTGTGTGAAGTGGTGATTATCGTAGTTGTCAGTGAAAAATTAGTTTCTACGATAAGCTAGACAGTTAAGATGATTTGAACGTAGCACCGAAAGCTAGATGAACACTAATAAATTACACAGTACTTCCTTTGTTATAGATATGAACCACATCTTAACTTCAACGTCAGTTGGACTGAGACAGGTTGATTTTAATGTTGTGACAACGAACACAAAATATCATTACAATGTGTTAATTAAGTAAAGAATAATTGAATATGGAAGAATTTGTTGTGTCAACTTGAGTTGAGCTTTGATACCATCTTTAGATTTACAGTTCTAAAGCTTACAAGCTCCAAATCTGACAATCTCTAACTTCAAATATCTATAAGTCTTACTATCGCCTGGTCTTACTCTCACCAAGTCATACTATGTCTGTCTCACAATTTGTAAGTCTTACTATTTCTAAGTCTTACAATATCTAGGTCTTATTATCTCTAAGTCTTACTATCTCTGACAGACAATTTTCTAAGTCTTACTACCGCCAGGTCTATGTTATCAAGAATGTGCATTTGTTTGTCGTGTTACAGTTTTATTTTCACTGTGTCAATTTTTTAAGGCGAAAGGATAAGAGAACACTGGCGTTAATACGATGAAAAGAACAGACATCCATATCTACCAACATACCATAGAAACACACAATAGATCAGTAAACAGTGTTAAAATATAAAATTCTCTCCACACATCCAAAAGACGCAACGATCAGACAGGTTACGGAAGCAATACGAATACTGGAAGTTGATTCCGCACACTCCCTCAATAGAAAGAATGAGTGGTGTAACAATACACCTACCATCACCACACACCGCCACAGTAATACGAAAACAAGGATAAAATAAAATGAATATTCAAATTTAAATCAACTAAACTCAACCAGCACCCCCCCCACACACACACAGACATCAAAACTACAAACACAAACCACAAACGCAAACCACAAACACACACACTCACAAACTATACACACGCACATTGTTATATTGGCACCAGCAACAAAAGAACTGACACAACGAAAACAAAAGAGTAACACAACAAAAATGCACATGCTTGACAACATAGAATGATGCTTGACAATAAAACAAACACACGAAAGTAAAATTCAGTTGGAGGCTCAAACAGTCATTGAGAAGCCACAGTAGTGTGGTGAAAAATTTATGACAAACAAACTGAATAGTAAGTGAGTGCGCGTGTTTCTATTTTAATGGTGAATGACCCTCTCAAAATACAACAATATCGAATTACATTTATGTAGAAATGATATTATTACATATATGTAGATACAACATATTACATATGTGTAGGGTTAATACATAATTTACATGTTTGGATAATATTATTACACATATCTAGGGGATAATATATATATATATGTGTGTGTGCGTGTGCGCGTGTGTGTTTAAGGAGATAACCCATTACATATATGTAGGGATAACCCATTACATATTTGTAAGAATTATATTATTAAATCTCTCTCTCTCTCTCTCTCTCTATATATATATATATATATATATATATGATGAATTTTCTGTCGTTTTCGACGATGAATGTTTCATTGTTCGATCAACAGAATATCCTACTTATTGAATTAGCTTGTAAGCAGTTGAGCATTCCACAGACACATGTACCTTAATTCTGGCAGAATCAGCGTGACAATGCTGGACCTTTGAATTACAGATTCAATCCATCCGACGGGCTTCCACACAGTTTCCATCTACCCAGATTCATTTACAAGGCTTGAGTCGACCGGAGTCTATGGTAAAGACACTTGCCCAAGATACCTCGTAGTGGGATCAAACCCGGGACCTCGTCATTGCGAAGCGAGCTTCTTAACCATTCGGCCAGTGTTGCAGATATGTAGAGATAACATATTTTAACAGTAAGGGTTTTCTAATTTACTTGAAGCAATATAATTTCCGTATTGAAATACGAAAGTAATAAAAGTCACCACTTAACAATGTCAGGCGGGAGGAAAATAGATGTATCCAATATTTTGGCTATAAGAAGCATTAAGCTTGCAATATATTTTAATGGACAGTGAGCTGTGAACAATACCAAAACTGATACAGAATATACAGAGACACACAACGTGGCAAGGATATGTGGGCTGTGATATTGTTATCATGTAATAAAGTGTTGACAGTCCAGAAACTCATGATGATTGTTAAACCATGGTTATAGATAATCTTAATAAGGATATATGGGCTGTGATATTGATATCATGTAATAAAGTCTTGATAGCCGAGAAACTCATGATGGTTATTAAATTATGGTTGTAGATACTTAATAAGTATTGCTTCTTTAATACCTGATTTACTAATGTTTCTATTGAAGGTCTTTGTACAGACAATAACTTCTGTATTCTGGCAGATGTCAAGATGCCTTTAACAGATAGGGAGCTACCACAGTCATGTATTTCCTAATGTGTAAATGTTATGGGGGGAGGGGGGGTAATACTACTTATGTAAAACTTGTTACATGTTACACAGTACAATATGTAACCTCTAAAGTATTTGTCGATATTTACAATTGGACAGTTTGTCAGTGCGAATATTCTGTTGGGATTTGAGGCGTGGGTGACTTGTATATTGTACACTTCTCTCCGTGTAGAGGATCTGTGACAGATTCACTGAGCTGAGGGATTCAGAAGTAACGAGTGTCTTGGAATCATGTGTGTATGGGGATCGTTGGTTTAAAGGGGGCAGGGGGTTGATTTTCTCGAAATTTAACACATATAAAAACACATATACCGATTTATAATAAAAAGTATTTTTCATCAATCGACAATATACAGTTAGCACAAATCACAGAACATACAACTTAAAAGAAATATGTTCTTATTTCGTATTTTCTGCTTATCCTAGCAGCAAAAATGTCAATTGTTTGGTCAACAGACATGTTGGTATACTTTCGCTCAATATTTAGTATAGCCACACTGTTTAGTCGCGTTTGACTCCTTCTACTCCTCAGATATGTTTTCGTTCGTCTGAGACCGCTGTAGGAGAATACAATGTAGCATGAATGGTTGCCAAGATGCCAGCGATGTTTTGAAGACTGGCAGTACGCCATGAAGACCGTTCTTGTAAACAGTTTCAACAACGCCAGTAGCGTTTGTCTGTGAACCTAATGGGTACGTATGTTCCATGACACATTTTGTATAGATTACCTTTCTGCCTTCAGTGGATCCAGATCAACACCATAATGTAATGCATTATATGAGTGCTCATCTGAGTCATCTGATGCATCAGGATAGAGTATAATATAGCCGAGTGCATAAAGTATGTCTTGGTCATTACCATTAAATCATGATTCCATTTACACAATAACCTCATCTATACTGAAATAATAAGTAGATATGCTATGGCAGTCTTTGGCAGTATGGCACTTCCATTGCTGACTCACCAACCAAAGCTTGCAATCGACGAGATACCTTTTTCTCCGTGGAACTCTTGCTTCCTTGAATGAGAATCATGTGCCTTGGAGGATTTCTTTGATAGTTTCACCTAACTTTTCAGCGTATTTCCAAACGCCTTTAAAGCTTTCTTCATTTCTGCAGTTAGTAAGTGTTTCCTTGATTGCTGTGGCTGTTCTTCTAGCAGTTATAACATCTACAGTCTTTTTCTGGCGGTATTTGCTGAGGCTGTTCGTGTTTGATAGTATTATTTTCAGCACCTCCAATCCAATTAAGAAGTAAAAATTGCATATGGCAGTCAATAATGTGCTGCTAAACATGTATGTCTTGGGCTCTTGATTAGTTGTCAAGTCAAGCAATACCTTTACGATATGAGGTTATTGCTCTACTACGGTTTTTACTTCTACATATCTGCAAGACAACCTTGTTACACTTTGATATTTGTTCTCTTTTATTTGGAGCTGATCCCTAGAAAGTTGCAGAGGGTCTGAGTAGTTCCTAAGGCACTGCGTAGGGGTTCAGTATCTGTTATTGTATCTTGGATAGTAACATTTAGAAGGTGCCCATAACAATGGATATAGATGGTAGGTCGAGGACACTCCTTTAGTTTTGTTACCAAACCTCTATAAACACCGCCCATATTTGCTGCGCCATCAAAACATTCTCCAATTTCGTCAAATTCCAGCTCCAGCTTTCCGACTACAGTTTTGACTAATTTATAGAGAACACTTTCTTCAGTAGAAGGTATTGCATAAAATCCGATGAAAGACTCATTGATTTCTCCTTCAGTGATGAATCTGAGACATATTGCGATTTCATCAACCGTACTGACGTCTGACGTTTCATCAACGATGATGGAATATCCTGAACACCTTTTTCACATCATTTGCTATTCTATCTAAAACAACCTCAGCCATTATATCAGGAATTTTGTTTTGGACAATAGGTGACGTCCACTGCATATAACTGACGTTTCAGTTTTTCTCTTAGCCAAGAAATATCCTTGAACTGAAGATGTAGAAGTTCCAAAAAGTTAGCACGATTAATATTGGAAACTTCGTCTAAGTTACTGCGGTCTTCTGCATGGCCTCGCTGAGCTATGTTTTGTTCGGCAGTGAACAATAGTTTCGATAATTTACAAGTACTCTTGGTTCCGTGCTATGTGCTGCGTTTCTACAGTATTTAGTTAATCTAACACTGACTTTTTGTACTTTGCATTCGCTCGATAGTGTATCGACATGTTGACATGGCCTGCTGATGACAAGCACTTTTCGCATACTTTGTGAGCCGGTTTGTCTTTTTTCAAATTTTCAAAAGTAAAAGTGTTACTATGCACGAACAACTTATTAAGGGCAACACGTAGCTTAACATTTAACAGTGTCGTAGGTAAACCAAGGATAAAGTCTAAACCATTTACTCTTGAAATCTCTTAAACTAGACTCCTTACCAAATTTATTTGGTTTATATTGTGTCAAAATTGTCTGATTCGGTCCAGTTTCAGTGATATTGTCCTGCAGAGGCAGCGGAGCCAATGAAGATTCATGGATCTCATTCACTTCATCGTCCTTTTCGTCACTTGAAATATTTTCAGATTCGGAGGAGCCAGGCTCTGTAAAGTCTCGAGGTTTTTATGCAATATCCTGATCTTCATTGTCAACAAAGATGTTCTTGGTGATAGTTAGGAAAATTGTGTGGGTTATAGAGATACATCATTATCACTCCCTTCTTCTTTACACAGTCTGATCAGCTTGAACAGTCAGTCCTAAAGTGTTTTCTTTGTAATTAGAGTCTATTTGCTTGCTGCATTCTGCACATTTGATGTGTTAACGACAAAACAGTTTGATTGTTTATTTTTCCATGATGAGATTTAATGTACGCAATTTGGATTTAGTGTCCGTCAAGAACAGAACATGCACCGGGGAAAGCAACCCGTATAGCGCTGATTAACGTTACTATAAATAGATTTCAGAGTGAGCGTTTTCGGCTTTCTATCGCCGGATGTCGCACAAACATTGTTACATCAAAGACTAAATAAGAAAGATTGAGAAGCTCCGGTATTGTCTGTAATGAACACAAACGAGACTGGAGTGTTAACTAGGAGAAAAAAGAGCGTTAGGTTAATTCCTCTATCCTGAAAAAAATTAAGTGGACACATTTAAGAAGGCTGTTTACCAAGAATTTTGGCTGACTATTATCCGGCAACTAATTTGCCATCATTCTTAATTTGTTAATCTTTTTGCTATCTCTATCCAATTTTTCTTCTAGTTTTGCTCGAATTTTTCCCATTGTTTTACCCGAATTTGGGAGGGAAGTCACCCCTTTCCCCTGGAATGAGGATGAGCCTAATCTGATTTTATTTCTCGCTTTTATGTTTTTCTTTGTATTTGTTTTGCTGTGTTCTATTAACTGCCTCGGGGTATCAATTAACTCCGTGATTTATAACTTCGTAATAATGTTATACATATGACAGAGTAAAGCTGATTGAATTACTCTTAGTACATTACTGTAACTTACTAAACACAAAACAGCACACTTACATATCATCATGGGTTGTACACAGACCACACACATGGGAATACCTACACAATGACACAAAATTACTAAAAATGAAAAACCACATGGACATGCGAGGGGCACAGCTTGTCAGCACAGCAAACTCCAACACACAGTTCCTACACTACATGAAAAACCTTCCAAAAACCCTGATACATCTACAACTAAGAATCTTACTATAACACAGTCCTAAAGATAATATCTCTAGCATTCATGTCAGACAAACATAAAAACACATACATACATAAATAACTGCAATATCAATAACCTCATTAGCCCAAGTATTTTGCAGGGAGACACACCACCAATGATAAATAGAGAGGAACAGCACTGTCACACCCTGACCAAATCCACCGTGACCTCCTCCACAGTGGCCACCACCAGATTCAGGGAGCCTTTACGTGGTCGCTAGATCTGTTTGAAATAGCAGCCAAATCTTCCTCAAATAACTCCCTATCGTTTGATATAAGGGAGGATACATAAGACAATGATGTCAAAGTGAATGGAAGAAGACTGAATGCAATATTGCTTCAAGGTCAAACTCTCACACACCGATTTGTGTACCAATACACAATAACTACAGAAAGAATCCACGAAGTACGCTCACACACCTCAAGGTAATATACCTATACATTCTCATGTTATAAAAAAGGAAAACAAGGCTGTACAGTTCCACTGAGTAGTGGAAAAAACAGTAGACAAATTCCAGTCCACCAGTTCATCAGTGTAGCTCTCACACCATCAACCAATCTACACCCTGAGTTCAACCAATGGCTAATACACGTAAGAAACATAGCTGATAGGATATAAATAGTCTATAGTAACACAACTGCACCAAATGTTGAATGGCTGCCTAAGTAGTGGAAAGTGGAAATAAGGGGCTGATCAAATGAGTGACCACATGGCTGATTGGGTGAGTGAACAAATGATTACCCAATGAACTGGCTAACCGAATGACTAACACAATGGCTGATCAAATGGCTGATCAAATGACTGACCAAAATGGCTGACCAAATGACTAACAAAATGACCGATCAAATGATTGACCGAATTAGTGACCAAATGATTGACCAAATGATTGACCAAATGACTGATCAAAAATAGTTTGAAATATAGAATTTATAAAACAAATCCTTTCCTTATTAAAAACTGGGAGATAAAACCCTGAAATCTGAATTAAATGTATTTTTATTATAGATTTGAATTTAAGTTTTAGATTTTAATCAGATTTTATTTCACGTTCGAAATCCAGTTTTAGTTTTTACAATTTCGGTTTATTAAATCATTCCAGTTGTATCAATTTTAAATTTAATTCAAACTAAAGATCTAAAAGAAAGACAAAACAGAAAAAAACAAAAAAACACCTCAATCGAACTTTCTATTGCTGGTAGAATGTAAAAATAGACAAACATTTAATGGAATAGTAAGAAGAGGATTGGTTTGTTAATTTAACTGTCTAAACATAGAACTTCAATTTAGTCTCGATAACTCAGAGTAGGATTGGTGTTTGTGATTCTGATATTTGCAATAACGGGCAGACACATTTTCTTGGAGACTCATCTCGATATTTTGCAAACTTCTTCATTAGACCGTTCCAAACATCTCTGATTACGGTTATGAGAAATACTATCTGTCACTCTCTGGAAACATGGAATGTTCTGAAGGAATATTATGGAAGCATAACAATTCCAAGATTACCAACAACCACTCCTAAAATTTAGAAGAAACGGTCCATTAAAATTATTGAATTTATTCACCATAATTGAAATGCTTCACAAGAGTCATTCGTGTTTGTTTCCACCTTCTCCTCCCGCTTGTTTTTATTATTTTTCCCCTCTTTGATAGATTTTATATTCCGTTCTCTCTAGTTACTGGCTCTTGTATCAAGCAGATAGTTAACGTTTGCATTTACAGTGAATACACACAAAATCATGCAAACAGAAGCAAATACACAGGCAATCACAAACATACAAATACGCAGGCAATCACACAGATAAATACACACATGTACAAACACACAAGTTAATATACACGCGAACAAACAAGCAGACATACGCATATACAGACACACACAGACTAATATAGCGAAACAATATA
>JAOPJM010041764.1:0-15049 GCA_027124095.1 Muusoctopus leioderma
TTTGGATCGCCTGATTAATTTGTTCCAATAATTAATCGCCAAAATATTGATTCATCAGCAGGTTATATATATATATATATATATATTGATTCATCAGCAGGTTATATATATATATATATATATATATATAAGTAGCAGCAGATATTCTGCCCACAGAATACTCAATAGAAAAGAAAACCATTTAAGTGACGTAAGAAAATGCGTTACTGAAATGACAAGTTGAGGCTGTACCAAAGGGAAATAAGTTTGTTACAGGAAAGACTATCAGTTTGTAAATAACAACGACCCAAATACTAGCTCAAGCCACAGACTAGAATTAACTAGAATTAAACATTAGAATTCAACACTAGAATTAAACATTCAACAGATTATGTTCAAGATAAAATTGTCACTGAAGTGATCACAAAAATTTAGAATATATTTTAGTAAAAAAACTAATTTAAAAAAAATCAAAACACACACACACAAAAACAATGAATCTTTCAACTTATTGATGATTACCTAGATACCAAACATTTGGTGCAAAATAGAAAAGATAAAATCGGCTCCCAAAGCTTTGAATTAATCATTGGTATTTGGACAATGGTAACTTGATAGGAACACTGGCTGGCCGTAAAGCAGCAATTGACATCCTTATATGAGAGGGACGTGCTTATGGGTCATGAAGTAAAACAAGATCTGGTGGAAGACAGCCAATATTGAGAAGTAGCACAAATATTTTCTAGCTGAATTTATATTCAGCCAAGTTTAGGAACCAAAGCTGGAGGGTGACTGTTGGAGATGAAGCAGCAGCTTCCTTAGGAAATGTGTGCAATTGAAAAGATACTTACAAGGATCTTGGAAATGGAGATCACCATGACCAAACTTTTATTAGACCCTGTGTGGGATCTAATCAATGGTAAAGTGTGGGATTTCCCAAACTTTCATCACCAGAGATGATCACAGGTTCAATAAATCGCTATGGCAATTTGATCTGCTGTCTTTTAAGATAATACTTGGATTTTAACCACCCCTTCGGTTACGAATGAGCCACCCAGTGTTGAAAGGTAGACTCATTGTTCCCATCACTGAACACCGAGTGATACCAGCTTACTTGGGAGTTTATTCATGATCAATTAAATCTCAAGCCGATGTCTTAACCAAACCAGAGGCCTACTTTCTTGTGAAGACCAACAACACACTCTTGGAGTGGTTTAAATCATCTTTACCGGATGATGTGAAGTTCTCTTCAGCTAATTTGATGGGAAAATATGTTTAACATGCATATGCCATTTCGATATGAAGATTCAATACTATTTTGGACAAGGAGTCTTCCCAAAAGAAACCACTTGCCCGATCTGTGAAACTCAAACCAACAATATAAATGGTAAACATGCTACACGTTGCAAGAAACAAACACAACCAACATACCGACACAATCACATTTGGAACATCATCCACGATCTTGCTCAAGAAGCAGGGATTTCCACCACAGTCAAACAAGGATTTTTAATCGATCATTCACAAACAAGACCAGTGGATGTCTATTTTCTGGTCTTTAATGGTGAACGGGATGTGGCAATGAATGTCATGATAGTAGATAAATTAAAACACTTAACAGCAGGTGAAACAGTTAAGATCCTTGAGTGGAATAGGAGTATTCCACTTCATTAAAAAGCTAGCTATTCCATGGAGAAGGAGAGAAGTATCGATGGTAGTAGCAACTAATCAGTTACTACAACTGGATTTCGTATGCTTTGAAATATGATCAAGCAAATTGTTTTCTTCTTTGAATGGAAGTTGAAGAGAATGATAGACTCATCGCACAGGTAGATGAGCCTTGGTATTCCGAACTTGTATAAGAAAGAAAATCGAAGAAAAAACAAATATTGTACTAAACTTTGCTGCACTCAGACATTCAGACTTTTAAACCTTGGATATATATTCTTTCTTTAAGATTATAGAATAAAAAAAAATAATAAGAATGAAATACTCCAATATGCAAATGTCAAAATTTGTGAAAGCCATCCAGCCTCTGCTAGCAAGGAAGAATGGGTGTTAAGTATGTGTGTGTGCATATAAAAGAAATATCTTTTACATGTTTCACACAGATTTATCAAAACTATATACAGCATAGCTAGTCAGACAGTTGTAAATAAATAAAGCCCTCCTTATTTAACACCCAACATTCATCTACAAACTAGAGAACTTCACTATAAAGGTTAATGACACTATAATAATAATAATAATGACCAACAACACAGTACTTAACTGCTAATTTATTTTATTGACCCCAGAAGGATGAAAGGCAATAATAATAATAATAATAATAATAATAATAATAGTAATAGTAATAATAATAATAATAATAATAGTAGTAATAATAATAATAATAATACTAATAATTGTTTCTAACATAGGCACAAGGCCAACAACCCCAGTAGTTTGACTGGTAAGGAACAAACACTCACTCAAAATATTCTGATTAAACATCAGAAAAACTGCACCTGCAATTTCTATCAGACACATTACATATATTTGAAGATAACTGCACATTAAGTAATATAGGCATAGAATACTTAAGACAGAAGCCAAAAGATGGCTTTATTTATCAACAGAATATATAAAAAAACCTACTTGAAATATAATCGAGATAAGTTAAAATATGAGTATTGCATTTTTATACTGTAGAAAAACACCATGCTTGATGTTAGTGATTCAACAGAATGTGTTATTATGGTAGTACTTCAAGGACAGCTGATGTGAAACACCACTAAGGTGAGTAAGATGAAATCTTGTGCACAATTACTGAACATGATATTATTCTCATCTCTTATGCCTCCTCATCTACACCATGCTATCATTTTTTGTTTTGTAATATAAAACTGCTGTACAAATCCAGGATATTTCAGTTAGATTTAGCAGAACCACAAACAATCAAATTATGCTACAAGAATAAAGAGTAATATTTTAAAAAATAATTCCCACTTGAAAAATGTAACACATCTGAACAACTTAAAAGAAAACTGACAATAATGAGATTAAGTAACTAATTTGGGGAACAGAGACAAATTTGTAGAGTATTTTGGTCAGCCAAGAAGCTTACCTCTGAAAATTGTGAAGAACAAACAGAAGTAAAAATTACAAGGATTTTTTTTCTTCAAATAATGCTCATTCCCATATCTACCATATTTTCTGGTAAGAAAATGGCCCAAATTATGAGACAGTTAGTGGTCTTGCAAGTTTCTCTTTTTGACCATTAATTGCTATTAAGACTCTTTTATAGATATTTCAAAGTTACAACTGTATAGGTGGATAGCATGTCAGCCTACAGGCCATAGGGTTAGTGTTTCATATCAAGTCAACAGTATTGCACAGCATATATAGCCAAAATATGTAAATGCCACAGGTCAGTCCAGCTGGTTGCAAAAAACAGAATGCAAGGGTGTAGCATATTGTTGTAAGCAGTGGGAGCAATATATATATACAAGTGTTGTTGTTTAGCCCCAGGTCAGCTCTGACCATCACATCTTTTTATTTTTTTTCAGACATGGTGTTTCTAATGTGTCCTTTCATTTTTAAAATGGCAGGGTGTGTGATTTGAGGGAGATTTGGCTGCTATTTTGATTGAGTGACCATGTAGAGGCAACCTCGTTGGCTCATACTGACAAGTGTTGATTGCAGTAATGGCAGAGCTAAAATCACATGTGTATAGTTCAGAGAGACACTCTCCAGATAATCATCCATTGAAGGATACATCTAAGCAGGAAAAGTCAAGCAAACTGACTACCATATGTGTGACACAAAATAGTGATTAATGTTTAATACACATATTTATAGATGATAGTGACGATTCATACTAATAACTTCCAACAATGACAATAAAAGTTTTCTTATTTAAATCTCACCACATGTTTATCCATGTTTATGTCCTTTTCATCCTTCCAATGTGGACAAAATAAGTACCCAGCATGTAACAGGGTCAATCCAATCAATCCTGACCCTACACATTTGTAGGCTTCTGCCAATATAATTAATATTAGCAGTGTTGAAGTGGTAAATGTGGAACGTGGACAAACATGCAATCCCATATGTAAACAATTGGATCAATCTGTCAATATTAACTTTTTGGATTCATCATAAGAATTTAAAAAAAAGTTTCTTTAAATTGTTCTTGTAAATATTCTTTTTCTCAATTTATTTAAACTGTACCATGGCTAAAACAATAAATCTGCCAAAAGAAATATATCCAGCAAGTACAATACTGTTGAAGAAATGAAAGCCATTATAGTGACAGGAATACATCTAACAGTAAAACCAATGAGGTTTGGCCTCATCAATCTTTATCAATTAAAACTGCCATATGTCAGGTAAATTACATGTCATCAAGACATTAGAGACTGAATTTAAGCTAAATGAAATGTTTAGCTTATTTACAATGGCTTGAAATGTATCAAAATCTGACTTGAGCAAACAAGTGTAGCTTGAGAATTGCCATGCCAATGAGGCATGTAAGTAATGTAGTAAGAAGAAATGTTCTGTGATTGAAAAGCTTTAAATTGATGAGGTGCTATTTATGAAAGAGAAACATGAAATTGTCCAGCATCTATATACAAACTGTATATCAATAAAAAGGTTTAAAATCCAACTAAGTCATAAAAGGAACTGTTATGTAACCAAATTATTATTATTCTTGAAGCTGGATTTAAATTAACAACAAATTTAATAGAAAAGTATTGCAAGTAACCTCATCTATAATGTTAATTCAGGAGTGAGCTATGCTAAACCACAACATATTTTTTAAAGGAAATGTTTTCTCTATGTAACCAGATTAGAAAATATAAAGTCAGATATGTACATGTTTTTGTTGTTTGTCTACTGCTAGATGCTCTTATTAATACACAATGTTAGGTAATCTACAAGAATTCAAGCCAAAGGATATAGCATCGTTAAAATACAGTGATTTATCACATGACAAGGTCAAAATGAATGAAACGCTGGAGAAGATATATATAGTCAAGGACAACTTTAATGTTCTGAATAATCAAAATTCTAGATGAAAACTAACAAATAAGAAGTTGTCTTAACACAAATATAGTCTCTACTAATTACATTGATAGTCTTTGGCATTTAGAGAGAGGGATACACACAAGATGAAAGATGTTCATTGTTAATAGAAGACATCAGGAATTGATCGCATTATGAGGATTTATTATTGCTGCCACAATATTGTAACATTTATTTCATTGTATTTCTGTAAGGTTGTGTTTATCAATAGAAACACAATTTACCCAGGGGCTTCATCAACTGTAACTTTGTCATCTGTTAGACCAAGGTTTGTGACACTTATGTTGTTGTGACTGGATTCTTCCAGATATCCCAATGTTTTCAGTTTCAACAAGGTTAGTTGAAACTAATACAGTGGGCAATGTTTCTTGGAACCAAAGAGGACACTTGTACAAACTGGTTCCACTGGCAATGCTAAATTCACAAGTTTAACCCTTTCATTACCACATTTCTAATGAAATACACTGCCTATGATTTTCAATTAATTTTAAGAGTAATAAAGAATTTGGAGGGATTTAGTAAAATAACTAACTTTCTCGTTATTAAGTTGATATTTGGAACATAACAAAACGTTATTACATAAAATTATAATGGAAGGTTTAAATTTAAATATGAACACTTGAAAAAAGATACTTATTATCATAGAAACAGGGGCGGTTTCAGGTGGGTTGGTATCAAAAGGGGTGATGTTGCAGTTGAACCCCAACATGCAGGCCTAGATGGGTAAATTATACGTTAGTGGCTACAAGAGATCATCCTCATTTTGTTATGATTTGGACTGGAGGGAGGGCCTGTACCCATGGCTTTGCAAGCCTTCCAAGACTGATATAAGTGAACACATATAATCAGTAGATCAAATACCTTGCCTCAGAACATACCACAGTGTTACTAGAATGGTTTTAATATATCAGAGATCATTACATTAATCAATTAATCTTAATATAGTAATTTCCCTCAAATATGTTTACCAAATTCCATTATTTAGAAATATCATAACTATTTAGCACACATTTTAAAGCAGTAACTATGTAAAGTTATACAAACTAAAAATTTAAATAACACTGTTTTGTTGTTGTGTATTTGTCAAAAGAAGAAGAAAGATAAAATATCTTTCCTATCTCCACTGCAACAATTTGCTAAGTGGTGGGAAAATCTAGCCACATAAAATATAAAGTCATTTGTAGATTAGATTAGAGATAAAAGAATATCTAACTGCCATGATCTAAGTAGAGAAACAAAGAAGTTTGGCAGAACATGTTTAGTGTAAGAAGAGCAGCCAGACACTTAAATAACCAAGCCATGAGTGTGTGTATTGAAGATTATTAACCGATATAGGTTTGTTCATGTTTAACTAGATTACCAAAACTGAAAGACATATGCTAATATAATATTGACATCATCACCATCGTTTTATGTCCATGTTTCCAGGGTTGGACAGAGATTTCTTGAGGCAGTATTTTACGGTCGAATGCACTTCCTGTCACCAACCATACTGATTTAAGTATGGGAATTATATCACTCAACTACCAAACGGCCAGGCATTTTGTTTTATGGAGATATAAACAAACGTCACTAGCGGATCGATAAAAGGTGACAAGCATACGCGCACACATACATATATACATATAAAATAGGCTTCTATACAGTTTCTGTCTACTAATTTCACTCACAAGACATTCGTCGGCCCGAGGTGCCACGCAGTGGGGGAGAACCCGGGACCATGTGGTTATGAACTACCAAATGGCCGGGCATTTTGTTTTATGGAGATGTAAACAAATGTCATCGGCGAATTGATAAACAGTGACAAGCACATGCATGCACACACACATACATATATACATATGGTCAACATAGGCTAAGGTGGAAAAACACGAGTAAATTGGAATATCCTCAATGATTTTATGCCTTTTTCTGTGCTGTCATAGGTTAGAAAACAAGCACTGCCCATAACCCATGCAGAGGAGTTGGACGCTTAGATACAGTAATAAAATATAACTAAGGTAGAGCAGTTGTTTCAAATTAGCAGGCATGGCTGTGTACTTAAGAAGTTCGCGCGTAACCACATGGTTACGGGATCTATCCCACTGTGTGACACCTTGGGCAAGTGTCTTCTACTATATCCTTGAGCTGACAAATGCCTTGCGAGTGAAATTGGTAGATGGAAAGTGGGCAGAAGCCTGTCGTGTATGTATATATATATATATATATCATCATCCCCATTTTACGTCTGTTTTTCCATGCTGGCATGGGTTGGATGGGTGATTTCGGCCCGCATCAATTCCTAATTGGAGTCGCCACTCTCCTAGACAGGTCAGCGGCCCACGCCTCACTGTGTATGCAGTTTGATGGGTGAAGATTGGTGGAAAGACTACCTTACTTAAAAAAATATATATGGGTTTGTGACAGGAAGGGCATCTGGCTGTAGAATACCGCTCCAAAAAATCTCATCCAACCTATGCCAGTGTGGAAAAAACGAACATAAAAACGATGATGATGATAGCTACAAAAACATGAATAAAAAAATTGTTTTTAATTTATCACCAAAACACAACCACCGAAGAAAGTCAGAGATGAAGTAACACTATTTCAGGTACTAATATTGTAATGATGCATGTATAGTTAGGGTTACCTTATAATATTCAAGACCTCACGTGGAGATAATTAACTATTTTGTGACCACAATTCTAATTAAATACACTGCATGTAAGTTTCAATTAATTTTGAAAATAATCAAGAAGTTGGCAGAATTTTGTAAAATAAACATTTTCATTATCAAGCTGGTGTTTGGAACATTACTTAGAAGTTCTTAGATAAATTAAAAGCCGTGTTGTGATTGGGTATTTCCATTTCACTGTATTTTGTTTTCGTGTAAGTGAGGAAGGTAGAAGTATAGAATAGAGAGTCTAAGCTTGTATTTTTTTCTTAGATTTTATATCATAGAATCATGGGAGGTCTCAGACAGGTTTGTATCAAAAGAGTTAAACACTCCACACTCCAAGGAAGTATTCACAGGATTGCAGTGGCATAAAACTCTAGGCATGAAGAGAAGAATTCATTTTAAATTACACACACACAAACTCCAACAGTTGTCTTCAATACAACATATTTGAAAGAAAATGTGTTCACTACACACATACACACATATATACATAAACACATATATATATATATATACATACATGCATAAACACACGTATATATATATATATATATATATATATGATGATGATGATATATATATATATACACACACACACCTATATATATATATATATACACACACACACCAACACTGTATAGCGATTGGTAAGTTAACACTTCTGTTACCATATTTCTAATAAAATACACTGCTTTTAATTTTGAAAATAGTCAAGAATTTGGAGGGATTTAGTAAAATAACTAATTTTCTCGTTATTAAGTTGGTGTTTGGGATATAATTTAACAAAACGTTCTTACATAAAATTATGAAAAGTTGAAATTTAAATATAAACACTTTAAAACAAATGGTTTTTTATCATAGAACCAGGGGCAGTTTCAAGCGGGTTGGTATCAAAAGGGTTAATGTTAACATATTTAATACTTGGAGCAAATATGTGGAAAGGGAAAACAACAATATTAGTCAATGAGAAATATTTTCATTTTTCCAGCAAGCAGAGACAACTCCTGATACATTTTAGCCTTATTCTAACCTCATCAGCAAAACAGACTTCGCCTTACTTGCTGAAGTAGTAAGGAATGAATCAGTCAGTAAATGTACAATTTTGTATATTCGCTGATGTCAGAAAATAAGATTGTTTAGAAAATAATTATCTGAATTGTTTATTTTCGGTAGAATATTAGTTTCATATGAAGGCATATAGATTAGCTGCTTGAAAGAACAAAGAACAGACCAGCTTCTTAAATAGCACCAAAAATAACAGTGATCTTACACATTTCCTTAAAATGAAGACAGAAACTGACTGATAAAATAATCTAACTAAAATAGTGGTTTCATTTTATATCAAAAACAACGAAAAGTACACCTGCTCCAAATATTGATTTCCAACATTGGCACAACTCTAGTATTTAACTGGTATTTTATTTTATCGACTACGGAACACTGAAAGTCAAAGATGACCTTGGCACCAATTGAACTCAATAACTAAACACCACAAGGCATCAACCAAAGTACACCTGTTCCAAATATGAAGATATACAACAAAATTAAAAACGAATTATGCAGTAAAATACAA
Source organism: Muusoctopus leioderma (assembly GCA_027124095.1). Taxonomy (NCBI): domain Eukaryota; kingdom Metazoa; phylum Mollusca; class Cephalopoda; order Octopoda; family Octopodidae; genus Muusoctopus; species Muusoctopus leioderma. Next base: position 9,279 of record JAOPJM010041764.1, read on the forward strand.
CTAAAACAGTCATCACCTCATGGTAATAAAAAAAAAAAGTAAAATGGAAATGATAGGGCTCAAACCCTGCAGGTTTGGCTGGCCTCATATTAAGTTGCATCTCATAGGTTTCTCGGATATTTTAATAATAGGGGCCCCAGTCCTATCATAGGTGCTCATTTTTAGCCCGAGTGAACTGGACTAACATGAAATGAAGTGCCTTGCTCAAGGACACAATGCACTGCCTGGTCCGGGAATCAAACCCACGACCATACAATCGTGGGTCCAACACCTTAACCACTAGACCACATGCCTTCACTCGTGGTAATGCATTGCTATTTTATAATTAACAATTAATTAGTATAACATCTTATTCAAGAACTATTTTTGGTGAATGGATGTTAAAATTAAATATATCACATGCTAGTTCTAGAATGAAATGTTGACTCAATTCATCTAATGACCAAATTGTGTTTATTGTTGTACCGAATAAGACACACACAACCAACAGCACTTCTTTCAACATCGTTTTAATGCCAGTTCAATCCATGCTGGCATTTTCTAAATTAGTGCCATTGCTCTCTCTATTCTATATTTAAGAATTAGAACCAGTGACTTGCTTCTACACTGATTGTAAATGAGATGCGAGACTGAATCATGAAAATTAACTTATTCACTCAACATCTCCAACCCTTAGCAACAACACTAGTATTTTGGCAAGTATAGATTACAAGGTAGAAGCTACGAAGTCTTCATTGGTTGATATAACATTATCATCATCTGCTTTCCATGCTGGCATGGGTTAGACAAGTGATTTTGGACTGTGTCAGGCCCTGATCTGGAGTCACCACTCTCGTACACAGGCCGGCAGCCCATGCCTCATTTATTTGGCATGTTTTCTATGGTTGGATACCCTTCCTATCACCAACCACTTTACTGAGTGCATTTTATTGTGGCACCATCACTAGAAAAGTTATGTCCAAGACATGACTAAAGAACCCTCTCTACCCTAAGTCGTCTCAATTCAATCGTCAAGTACTTTCCAGAGTGCACTGGGCACATTTCATCATGGCACCAGTACTAGAGAGGATACCTCGTCTCTTGTAGGCTACAGACTCCTCTCTGCTCTACATAGTCTCCGTTCTCTGAGATGAAAGAGAGAGCGAGAGAGTTGCCATCATCTGCCAATGAGTGGTGGTCAATCAGATAGTGATACATAAGATATTGTTGATTCATTATCACCACTTAACAATTATCATTCCTATCACCATCTACACCAGACTATTGCCCCATTCAGTCATAAGAATACATGTTGTCATTAATTCCACTAATGAATCTTTTCTAAATATTTTGGGATATTTCAATAGTTGTTAGAAAGAGTTTCTTGTTTGAAATCTAAACTAAAATTACTGCAACTATTTGTTCCCTCTTGAGTGATACCATCACCATGTCAACCATATAATAACTGTAAGGAAGTGAACATAATTGCAATAAAAACCTAAATATTCCATAGTTAACCAATAATACAGTTACAGTTCTTCACTGAGAATTGGGCTGATCTGTTCTTTGGTAGTACCAAAAGGCCCACCGATCACCAGATCAGTCTATAGCCATTGACCCAGAGTGTGGGGGTATTCTCACAAGAAATCTTTCACTAGTGTGTTTGACCATAACAAAGGAGCATAAACTATCTGAAACATACCATATTGTTTGAAATTAGAATGAACAGCAAATGGGAAGGAAGTGCCCATCACCCCTTTTCTAGACCCTCAAGACTGGTGGGACAGAGGGAGAGAAGAAAGTATCTTCAGGACCAGAGATCTGGCCCGAATGCTTGCAGCAGAGTGGACTCCACTAAAGGCACCTAAGGACCAGGTGGTGGTATTAATCCAGGCGACGGATTAACTCATGTAGGCCACAGTGGGATTTGAACTCAGAACGCAAAGAGCCGGAACAAATACTGCAAGGCATCCCATCCGACACTGATGATTCCACCAGTCCACCGCCCAAGACTGGTACTTTATTTATCTACCCCGAAAGGATGAAAGGTAATGATTTTAGCAGCATTTGTACTCAGAGTGCAGTGAGCTGGAATGAATACTGCAAAGCATTCTATCCGACACTCTAATGACTGCCAATTCGCCACCTGTAAAGGTACAATATTAAAAAAATATTCCCAAGTAACAAGGATCCATGGGTCTCATGTTCAGCCCTTGTCCCATAGTGTGAGGTAGATGAGAGAGAAATTTATCTTGTACAGATAAAACAATAGCCTGTTTCAAGTTGCAATGGGGGCAGGTATGGCTGTGTGGTTAAGAAGTTTGTTTTGTAAACACATGGCACCTTGGGCAAGTGTCTGCTATCAGACTCCGGTTGACCAATGTCTTGTGAGTGGAATTTGTAGGCGGAAACTGCAGAAACCTATAGATTAAACAAATACACACACATATATGGCAGCTGTCAACTCACTATCAAGTAAGACTACCGTGCCAACTCGCCTGAAACCGCCCCTGGTTCTAGGATAAAAAACCATTTGTTTAAAGTGTTCATATTTAAATTTAAACCTTCCATTATAATTTTATGTAAGAATTTTTTGTTAAGTTATGTTCCAAACTCCAACTTAATAACGATAAAGTTATTTTACTAAATTCCTCCAAATTCTTGATAATTTTCAAAACGAATTGAAAATCATAGGTAGTGTATTTCATTAGAAATATGGTAATGAAAGGGTTAAAGTAGCAACAAGCAACAACAAAAAAAAGGTAGCCAAAGACTACACTACAGGTTTCAAGTAAGAGTATCCATCTCACATGTGCATTAAACATATACATGTAAACCCACATATATATGGAATGCATATATACTCACTATGGGATGGTTGTTGCCTCTCATGAGTTCCTCCACCCTTTGACAAGTCTTGTTTTTCATCCTGCAGGGTGTCCAAAAATCACCCTCTTCACCAAGCATGCATGGTGGGATTGCCGGTTTAGTTACCAACGACCCGACCATGCAACAGGTTGTACTGGGTTACATGTTATCAGTAGCACTCGAGAGCGACCTGACATATATATATAAACATATGATGATGGATTCTCCGTCGACTTTGACGATGAGTGTTCCATTGTTCGATCAACAGAATGACCTACTCATTGAATTAACGTGTGCAGTGGCTGGGCATTCCACAGACATGTGTACCTGTAACGTATTCTCAGGCAGAATCAGCGTGACACAGTGTGTGACAAGGCAGGGCCTTTGAATTACAGGTACAATCCATCCGACGGTCTTCTACAGAGTTTCCGTCTACCCAGATTCACTCACATAAAACCCACCATACACCAATCAGTTACAAATTATACTAATAGTAAAAAAGAAACAGAAATAGAACGAGGAATATCACTTAGTATAACTCCCCTTCCCTGTAGTTAACCCAATAGCCAGACCCTTCTTCCATCTCCTTAGAAAACATTTCCACCTACAGCATAAGTACTATAGAAATTTTGATAAACACTCAATAAAATTTTCTCACTCAACTACTCGTAACTTTGCACAAACTCTAGCATACTACAACCTAACTCAAACAAATGTAACACATACACTACCACCAACTGCAACTTTATTAACCCTAGCAACTGCCCACTATATAATAAATGCTTAGATAATTACTTAGTATACACATGCAATGTTATCACTAATAATTCGACACATATATATATAGGTTCCACTTCTACATCCTTTAAACTACGCTACATCAACCACTCCCACACTTTCAGGAATCTAAATTTTAAAATATGAAACATCACTCCCGAAATTTATTTTTGAATTAAAGGAGAAGAATACCAACTAATCTTCTCAAATGGAAAATATTATCTAAAGCTAAGTCCTATACTGACAATAAGAGGCCCTGCAATTTTTATTCAAGAGAAAGCTTAGCCATTCTGTTCGCAAAGAGTAATCTACTAGATAAACATAACGAAAGGATTTCTTCATGAAAACATGGAGCCTCAAAATCCTATCTGCTCTACAAACCAAGAACTCTACCCCGAAGATAACAAGAACTCCCTCCATCCACAGTAACCTAGGTTGTACAGACCCCACTAGAAACTTCCACATAACCCAATACACCAATTCTATGAGAGCTTTCTTACTTTACACTTTATTGAACCAAAACATTTATATTTATATATTTTTTTTTTTGTCTTATTCATTTGATCTAACACCATACACACAATACAATTCCTACTTTAACTATTTTCTCTATTTCCGTCACTGCACGCAATATACAAATATAACTATGTACATTTCAAGCGACCCAGAACCTTTGTTTACTTACTCTCCTCCTTTTCTTCTTCTTCTTTATCTGTTCTTTCCTATTCCTCTCTTCCTACTTCCTAACCTATTCCCCTCCTTTTCCTCTCTTCCTCCTATCTTTCTTTTGACTCTTTTTCCTTCTCTCTTCCCCCTTTTTATATCTTCCTTCTTCCCCCTCCTCTTCCTTCCTCTCATTCTTATTTTTCCTCCTCCTCCTCATTCTCCCTTCCCCCTTCTCCCTTCCCCCTTTCTCCCTAATCTTCTCTTTCTACTCCATATTCTCTTTTTACTCCTATGACTCGAACACATTCCATCCATATATATATATATATATGGCTTTTCATCTTTTGTTTCTAACTACAGAGTTGAACTTTTGACCAGAGTTGAACTCTTATCGCTTCCATTATACGCTTGCTAACCTATTACCAGCTTTCTTCAATGTTCTCTATATTTTGAAAACGCATGTAATTCGACAGTTCCTACTACTATTTACTATAAATTTGTTCCTTTGAATCAAAATTACTATTCTTTTGACAAGCTCCATTTCGAGCAAAACAAATGGCTATCTGTAAGGAATCAAATGTATTTTAATGTAATACATATTATGTATATATATATATATTTATATATATATATATATATATTTTTAATATATTTTGTCCAAAAGAGCTTCCAGAAACACTGAGATTCTCAAGAGCGAAAAATATTTGTTTGTTTTCAGATTTACCGCTGATATCAACAGCTTCAAGTAAAATAACAAATTCATCTCTATGTTTACCCCTCCAAGCTATTGTTGAAATTGTTGCTGCTGCTGCTGCTGCTGCTGCTGTTGTTGTTGTTGTTACTGTTGTTGTTGTTACTGAGATAGGTAGAATAGGAATATAACATATTTGTAAGGCTTTGTGCGGCAGAAATGGTAGAATGATGGACGCAATGCCTTAGCAGTATTTAGAGCGAAATTACGTTTTCTTTACATTTTGAGTTCCAATCCTGTTGAAGTTCAACTTTGCTTTTCATCCTTCCAGGAATCGTTAGAATAAAGCAGTGATTCTCAAAGTGAGTCCTGAAGAAATTAGTTGTCTTTTAACCCTTTTTACACCAACCTGCTTGAAACCACCCCTGGTTCTATGATAAAAAAAAAAAACCCATGTGTTTTAAAGTGTTCATATTCAAATTTAAACCTTCCATTATAATTTACGCTAGGATCATTTGTTATGTTCTAAATACTAACTTAATAACGAGAGAGATAGTTTTTTTATGAATTCCCTCCAAATTGATACCAAACCACCTGAAACTGCCCCTGGTTCTATGATAAAAAAAAGCCCATTTGTTTTAAAGTATTCATATTCAAATTTAAACTTTCCATTATAATTTACGTAAGGATCATTTGTTCTGTTCTAAATACCAACTTAATAACGAGAAAGTTAGTTATTTTACTAAATCCTTCCAAATTCTTGATTATTTTCAAAATTAATTGAAAATCA
>JAOPJM010041858.1:0-15046 GCA_027124095.1 Muusoctopus leioderma
CACACACACACACACACACACACACACACACACACACACACACACACACACACACACACACACACACACACACAGCACAAACAAAATTGATCCATCATTGCAATAACTACTTTCTATTTTCAAAGGATGTGAAACAATGGTATTTTCACCATCCAATGAGCCCAGTCAATTCAGGTTTCTACTGTTTGCTTTTTTATTTGGACTCAGCATGATAGGTTAATGAACAAACATCTTATTATTTACAGGATATAAGACTGAGCCATCTAGTCCCACTTTTAAATCTGGAACATTCGGATCAAATAAAGTCTTATCTTTAGCTTTCAAGTTGCACACATTTGGTCTCTAATGGTTACGCTAATCTAACAAGTAGCCTTATCGTCTATGATATGATTGTGGTCAGATTTGACTATTGTAGTAGCAGATAGAGTAGAAGGTAAGCTGCAAGTGAGCCAAGGTTGTAACCTAGTTTTAATTCCCAGTTACAACTACTTCAATAACATAAGTAATCTCCTGGAAAAAATGCATGAATTAACAAAACTTATTCTATCCTTCTCTCTAAAGTCAATAGGGTTAATTTTTCTTCATAGAGACTGCTAATTGTAAATAGTCAAGTCGAACAAATACTGATGCGTGATGTTTCAGCTTATTCATTTCAGTTGTGTCAATATAAAACAAAGACATAGCTTAGTTTATTTTAGCAGAGTGTGTGACTTGTGTTCACTAGCTGGGTTGGTCATAACATCTCGTTAACAAGTACAGTGATATAAAAACATAATTTAGAATTGAATATATAGTATTTTGCTAATAAGTATGTGGTGGAAATTATAAAGAAAATTCCCATGTTAAATGTATGATATAATAATTATTATATCATACATTTAACATGAGAATTTTCTTTTTTAAATCAATACTAAACAAAATTTAATGTCTATATTTTTCAAATGAGTTGTTATCAAGATTACAATTTTTGAAATTATTAACCTCATCATTAGAATGTATATTTACACCGCTGACCCGTCTAAGAGAGTGGTGACTCCAATGAGGAATCGACGCGGGCCAAAATCACCCGTCCAACCCATGCCAGCATGGAAAACGGACGTAAAAAGATGATGATGATAATGATGTCACAACATGATTTTAATAAGTTATAATGAACATATAGCGTAACTGATGCCCAGCTATAACTGTGGTCATATATACCAACAAATATTTATATCTAATAGGTAACTGGGACAGATATCAATGGTATTAAATCGATAATTGATACAAAATGACAATTAAAACAAATTCTAATTACACATGATTATTACAACACAATGTTGAGATAAATTATTTTTATAGAAAGCTAACTTTGTAAAAACAAAAAAAAATAATAACCAGAGATGAACAAAATTTACCTCGATCCAAAGTAATGAGAAATATTTCTTCAATAATACTATTGACTTGAAATCTTTCAGATACACCATCATCTGTTTGGGGTTTATCAATAACATTGTCTTCTATTTCTGGCAATTTCTCATTGTCACCCGAAGTTAAAAGGGCTACAAATGGATTGTTGGAAGTACCTTGATCGCTCATCTTATACTTGGCATTATCCAGTTTCTGAAAATACAGTTAGATAATCAAAAAGCTAGCAATATGATAATAATGATGATCATTATCACCATTACAATGATCAATATGATAATGAAGATGATGATGATGATGATAATGAAAGGCAAATCTGAATGCTATTGCCATCCCAAGTGGCAGATGTTGGCTAAAATGTTAAGCCACACACACACACACCTCACATTCCTTTACATAGGGAGAAGACATATTTGACCCAATAATAATGAAAAGATTAAATAAAAACTAAATGAATTCTTTCTCTACATATATATATATATATATCAGTATTTGAATGTATTTTGTACAACTATAGCCCACAATATCTGAAAGAAATTGTATTGCTATGTAACAATGTCTTCATTTTATTTTTCATGTAATCGATTTCAAAAGTCGAACTATCTTATTAATTGTTAAGGTGACAGAATTAAGCAGTGTAATAGGACTTTATTTTCTTTTGTTTTATGGTTTCAGTCAGGAGTAAGGGACTATGCCCATAACCTTTACGGGTCCTCAGAAACTGGTCAGATTGACGCACTTATTATTCAGCTGGAACAGCTGCAAGTCGACGCATGTGGAGAAAAACGTGGGTGGAATGGTCACTCGACCTGCTAGAAGTAACAGCTAAATCTCCCTCAAATCAAACCCCACCATCTTAAACAAGGAAGGATGAAGGACACATTGGATGATATAGTCCTAGATACCCTCCAATAGATGTCTGGAATGCTTTTAACATTAGGTTTGCCCAATCAAGTTGAGCTGGAGCTAAACAACAACAATATGGGTGGGAAGAGAATTCCAGAGGATTGACATACTACAGAGGAAAAACTGAGCTTTGTGGTTAGCGAGGATGAGATGAGGAGCGACAGGTAATGGATGATCTTTGGTGGAGGTAGTATGCAATGTGTCCTGCATTTTTTTAAAGACAGTAAGGTGTGATTTGAGGAAGGTTTGGCTGCTATTTTTAGCAGGTCGAGTTACTATGCAGAGGCTCATTCGTTGGTTTGTGTCACCACGGATGGATCTGTAATGTACGAAGATCTAGACAGCAAGAGCTACACAGATAGTGAGGACGTCCAGCTCAACGAATTAAAGACCTACATACATAATGGACAGAAAATCAACATACCTAGACGAAGATCTACATTAATAATATACGCAGATGATAAAACATCAATACAACTAAGTGACATAGTAGCATTCGATATACATAAACTTACCAAAAAGAGAGAATAAATGGTTGCTTGACGTATAAGAAATAACAGCAAAATCACATCCTACTGACTTAAAAAAAAATAGGAAGGACATATTCATTATATAGCCCTAGATATATTGAATAATGTAGTGCCAGGTACACAACTATGCATAGGAAAGGAGAGGCAGGTTGCTCACAAATGACTTTGATCAAAGGCCTACTCGATAACGGCTGACTTGGGGGGGCTAAAGAATAAAAACTACTACTAATTAAAGACGAAGACATCTATTTTTGTATTTTTCAGTGCAGTGTTCGCTCCTCAATCAGGAGTGATTTGGGGGATAAACAACAATAAACAAAGAGAATAAAAGAAGTTTCTGTTGCTCAAAAACATTTATCAAGCTGTGATTGTAAATTGTAATAACGCTATTGACGATGCGAACACTGATTTTTTTTTTTATCATGCAATCAAAGTGTTCTATGAATCACAAAACAATAACCACTCAATTCTTTCAAACTAAAGTTGGGTAAAATCTGGAATCTAAGGAAATGAGTGACGGTCTACAAATCGATGTGTTCAACGGCTCTTGTCCTTCTGCTCGACCTGTTACAAATAGTAGCCTCAACTCACACTTCACCTTTTTCAAAAAGGGAAGTTACACATTAGAGAATGTAGTCCAAGATATCACCCCCCAAAAAAACAGTATTGTCACAGCTGGAATGCCTTTCAGCGATCAGGGCTGACATGAGATTAAACAACTCGTCGCCTCTCTCTCAGACGATGAGCAAGAGCCCGAAACGTTAGATTCTTCTTTCCTCGTTGCAATTAAACTCATTGAAATCTACTTTTAATCTAAAATCAAGTTCGAGTATAATACATAGGCATCTCAGAACGAATTACTCTCTAATCAATCAATCAAAATACATATAACCGATCCATGTTATTTTTATAAATATGTAATCTTGAAAAATTAGAAAGAAGGACAGAGAACTAAAATTCAAACACGTATGAAACTAACAAGAAAGGTTCGTGGATCTAAATCAGAGTATTTGGACATTCAGTGAGAATGTTACGTTGTCAGTCACGACTTCGAGATTCACTTGCTCGTAAACAAATTTTTCCTACACTATCAACATTCGACAACCAACATTATATAAATAAATACAAGAACTGGGCGTCCTTTGACGCTTGCTTTTAGTTTACGTAAAGGTAATTAAATGCCTTTAATGGTTAAAACTAGTCAGTAAATGAAAAAAGAATGAATATCTCACCAGAGAAGAAAAATATTTCTGCAGTAGATATAACCACTTGTAGAAAAGTTCTTACCACTTCCGGTTGCGTGCGCAGTCAATTACCCTGGTGTCGCTCTCGTGGTGAATTGTGTTTTAATTGTCGTTGTGCAACACATTATAATCTTTTCATAGTTGCTGAAATAACATGTGACATGAAGTAACGAATGGAGGACTTGATATCTACCGTTTACTCTGTTTTAACATCTAACAGTGTTAATGGCCGACATCATACTGCCAAGCCCCATGGAATTGACTGTACATTTCGTTCCTTCGAGGTCGATAAAGTCAGTACCGGTAAAATGCCGAGCCCTTGAAATCGACTCTTACTGCCCAGCAAACGATACTTTGTGCCTAAGTAAAAGAAATTATTGATCTAGTTTAACGACAATCTCTGATTGCTTAGTCGCCTAAATTAAGTTTTTCTACTTACGTGTCACAAAATTATATATATATATATATATAGTCGAGCTCTAACCCGATATTACCCACACAATGAAGAAACATAATATCGACATATCACTAAAGAACATCCCGATACCAGGAACAGGATATTCATGAAGGCCCTCATCCAGAAAACTAATTCGTTCATTAGGAGGAGAGCCTTCCATTACAACCATAAATCGTCCACTACCCGAAACCAGCCTGGGGAAAAATACGATAAATACGGATTACCCTCTACTTAAACAAGAGTTCCGGAATTTATAAGAATCCTCCACACAACACACCTCTGGAGCCTTTCGAGGAGGACCTATTACGCATGGTTCGTGGGATTAGATTTAAGAAGAAACCCACACAAAACAACACGTTGGATGAACTAAGAAAAAGCAAAGGAATTCACATACACTCTGACAAAACGGGAAACATTTACACAATATACAAGCACATCTACAAGGAACTGCACAAAAATTATAAGAAAACCACTATAGCAGACATAAATACTATCAATGTTATGGGGGGGGGGGAATAGTTGAGGAACTAGATATAGCAGATAGAACGGAGCCCTACATGCCTAAAACACCCAAATTTAATTTTAAGGACCATAAACCTAATTTCCAAATTAACCCGCAGATAAGATTGATTAGCCCCTCTAAATCGGATATAGGTAGAATTAGTAAAATGATATTGGATAGGATTATACCCTCTGTCAAAGATAAGGTTAAACTTAGTTTATGAGGAAATACAGAGGAGGTCATCGGTTGGTTTTTGGAGCTGAGGGACAAAAAGCATCTAAAATTCCTTCAGCTGGACATATCCAATTACTACTCCTCTGTTTCCTTGGTACCCCTTAATAAGGCCCTAATGTTCGCGCGTAGATTAACTAGAATAACTAGAAAAGAAATTGATATTATCCATACCGCCAGGAGAACTATCATCGAGTTCGACGGTAACCATTGGACTAGGAACAATGGGATAAATAATTTCGACGTTACTATGGGATCTACCGACTCTCTTCCCAGCTTACGGATCTCGTGGGGCTATATCTGTTGGATTGCCTCATTGATGAGTTCCCTGATTGGAGGGGAGGCTTATACAGGGACGACGCTCTATTCGTCCTTAGAAAGTTTAGCCGCCCGGCATTGGAACGCACGAGGAAACAAGTTAGAAAATTCTTCGCTAGATCAGGATTATCCATAACCATGTAGGATAACTTTAAGGTAGCTAATTTCCTGGACGTGACACTGGAACTAAACACCAATCTCTTTAGGCCTTATCATAAGCCTAATGAGAACCTTAATTATGTACAAAATACGTCTAATCACCCTAGGGCAGTGATTAAATCTATGGTTAAAAACGTAGCTAACAGAATCTCTAAACTTTCGGCTAATAAGGATATGTTTATTGGTAATGCCGGATACTACAACAGGGCTTTAGCCAGAGCCGGCTATCTGGAAACAATATCCTACACTCCTAGAAACGGAAGCATAGATATGGAACTTGAATCTAATAGAGTAAGACCTGCCACAACGCATGATATGGCTAGTATAGCATTAAGGATTCCTACCACCATGGTTGAGACGGCTACTTTAGACGAGACCTTAACCAATAACCGCAAAAATAACCAACTGGCAGGTATCAATGGCCCAACGTGTCCCAGTGATATAGTAACCACAGTCGATAGCAATAAGAGCGATAGAATAGAAATTATACCCACGGATAGAATGGTACCCAACAAATACGTTAGTAGGAAAAGGACACGCAAAAGAAATATAACATGGTATAACCCGCCGTGGGGCACCCAAATAAGGTCACCAATCCCAAAAATATTTTTTAGTATTCTCGACAGAAACTTCCCGGCCTCACATAAGTATTATAGTTTATTTAATAGATCCACCGTTAAGCTCTCTTATTCGACTACCCATAACTTAGCAGAGAATATAGCGCATACTAATAAGATCCTTAAGGGTAACCTAGATAAGGTAAAGTCCACGCTTAGTAATAATAGTAGCAATGCATTAGCGCACCCTTCGACCACGCAACAAAACACGCATCAGTTAAGTATTGACCCCCCTATCCCTAACCCACTACCTGGAGCCCTCCTTATACCGAGTATTCATCCACCGGCGGCCGATACCCATTCTGGGGCTCAAGACAAACGATGCAACTGTAGGAACCCCCCTCCGATTGCTCTCTTGCAGGGTTTTGCCTACAGAAGAACGTGGTGTATAAATGCTCGGTTACAACCACGGACGAAACTGTGCATTATATTGGTGCAACATCATGTACTTTTAAAAAGTGATTTTATGCGCACAAACATTCGTTTGCCAACCCAGCACGTAAACACTGCACTTCTGTGGTGGCTTAAAGACTCAGACAGAAAATACAGTCTAGGTTGGTCAGTGATTAATACTGCCAGTCCCTACCGGGGGGTGACCCTTGTTCTACCGAGACCTTGGAAATCATTCACAGTAAAGAGTTTCTCCTAAACAAGTGGAACGAGATCCTCATGTCGTGTGCCCATAGATTACCTAAAACCTTTAGAGGCTGTAAGAACATCATTATTTAGGCACAATAAACACAATACACACCTGCCACAAATCATTCCCCACTAACCCCACAAATATAAATTCCAAATATCCCACCTACCTTAAATCTCCTGAGGCTATAGAAACATTACTATTTAGACACAACAAACCAATATACGCACCAACCATTTTTACATTCATTCCAAATATCCCAGTATGGTTAGCCTCCGTTCTAAATCTTGTAAAAGCCTTAACGAACTGTTTTGATTCAAATAACGTAATGGATAGTATTTACTGCTAATTATTTATTTACTGCTAATAATATACAGCTAATTGTACCGCTAGAAACACTGGGAAAATCTATGTATATGAGTATTGTATCTATAGTTGTGTTTGTGTGTGTATATTCACATTGTTTATCAGTGTGTGTGTGTATATATGTATATGTATGTATGATATATTTGTGTATATGTATGTGTGTGTATATGTGTATGGATGTGTGTACACATATATGTGTGGGTGTGTATATGTATGTCTATATATATATATATATGTATATATGTGTATATATATGTATGTGTATATGTATGTATGTGGATATGTCTTGTATGTATATATGTGTGGTTTGTGTGGGTATGTTCACGTATGTATGTATGTATGTATATTTGTTTGTATATTTGTATGTATTTATATGTATTATCCTTTATTCTTTCATTTTTATGTTTTTATTCTATTATTCGCTTGTAACTATATGTGCACCTGGGTTTTTCCTTGGTCATAGTCATAACATAATATCTAACTTCAGGGAAAAATCTTTGGAAAAGAACTTTTGACTTTATCTCACTTCAGTTGATTTGGTTCACTGATACTCACTGACCCAATTCCTCTATCGGTCACTAAAGGCCAGTGAATATTGCCGACATGGCCATAGACTACCACTCTCTCATATATTCTCTTCAAATCCTTTCGGCTCATGCACCAAGGATTCTACATACGCGCCTTCCCGCGCACGCGTATGTTTACGCGCCTTCCCATGCGCGCGTATGTTTAGTATATTTCAGGCGATACCTGTCAGGCAGTTGGAACTTCTTGAACAAGTTACAAGGTTTTTTAGTCCCTCTCTCATCGACTACTTCAAAACAATACATACGTTCATCCAAGATACTATTCTAATTGCCAGCTAACACTAATGAGTGAGATGTTCCTTGGAGTGTCTCTAGATGTTTAAAGAACTTCGGCCGTCCAGCCCCTATCGAGGCGTAAACGGCCACTTGTCTGAAGGCACCACCACCACCACCACCACCCTTATTGCTGTTCATGTGCAAGACCACTGACTTACCACCCGGGGATAGGAAGGTCGTACTGACCTCTTGATCCGGACCTTTCCGAAACACCACTGCCACGCCACTCGATCCAGGCCGACCGAATGAGGCGTAAACCTCGTAGACGGCTAGAAGGGGTCAAACAAGTGCACTTCAGAAATCCTGGGCTTGCTGACAGCTACCACATCTAGATGTAATAACTAAGATCGTTGGGCAGGTATCCTCGCTTCCATTCCGACACCAGGAAACGTGCATTTATACAGCTTATTCTTCGTATGGCTATGTGACGAGGAGAAGAAACAAAAAAATAAGTGGGAGCGGTCACTTACCCTGGTTTAGAGGTAAAGGTTTTTCGGCATCATTGAACGGCCTGTAGCGAGTACGTGGTCAGAATTCGAACACAAGCTCGTTGTGTTCATTGACCATTGTTTAAGCAAAATACACTTAGATTCTCATACACCAACTTGTCAGATTGTAGCCCCCTTTCGGTCAAATAAAGTTCACCTGAAGATAATATGACCTACTTTGGCTACTAAGGTGAACATTCGAACACCTTATAAAAAAAACGCGTTTTCATCAGCTAACCAGTTAGTCAGCCCTTTCGCTTCCGACTGACTCCGTCATTCCTTTTCGCAACATATTTCGATACCATTCAAATCACAGAATGTCGCTACACAAATTCCAACTGACATTAACCAAAACAGTAGAGAGGAGAGACAGACAGACAGATAGGTAGTCATCTCGTGCGTTCTTTACATCACTTATTCTTTCCACCACCTAATTCACAGGCACATTTCCTGTCGGACTGCTATAATTCTCTGACTCGTTCTACAACTCGCCGTAGTTGTTTAATCTTATGTAGGATTGAAATAAATGCTGTTTTTATACCATAACACTTCGTCACTTCATTTCATTGTTTTTATCCACGTCTACGCTGGTGACCACTTACGATCGAATCTACGACTCTCCACTCTCAGCCGCACCTAAACCCTACATTTAGTGCCACTTACAATACCACATTAAATCCCAACGGTTGGTGACCTTTGCAGCATCCACATTAAATCCTACAAGCCCTTCCAAAATCCTATTCGCCAGGATTTTTTATAAAAATTCCTACGTCACATGGGAAACGGTTTTGCAAAATACGATAAACTTCTGGTATGGTTCTCACCAGAAGTCTCGATTCTGGTGTATTTTGGACTTTGAACAAATTTCATCAACTCCTCATTCTCCTTTCAGAGAACGATGTAGTTGAGGAGTTTGTCTGTGTGTTCTTGTTACCGATGTTGTTGTTTCTGCTCCTGTTGTTGTTGTAGTTGTTGTTATGACTCTTGTTGTTGTTGGTGTTGTGGTCGTTGTGGTGGTTCTTGTTGTTGTTGGTGTTGTGGTCGTTGTGGTGGTTCTTGTTGTTGGTGTTGCAGGTTGGCTGACTTGTTATATTTTGCCGTGCCCTTTTGGGGGGGGGGAGTTTGTTGATCTTGGCGCTGCCAAACTTTTGCCTTGGGCCTATAAAAGATGAAAAGCAAAGCTGAC
Source organism: Muusoctopus leioderma (assembly GCA_027124095.1). Taxonomy (NCBI): domain Eukaryota; kingdom Metazoa; phylum Mollusca; class Cephalopoda; order Octopoda; family Octopodidae; genus Muusoctopus; species Muusoctopus leioderma. The sequence goes on from JAOPJM010041858.1 coordinate 9,915, forward strand.
CCCCAGCGGGGTTTGAACTCAGAATGTAAAGGGCCATAACTAAATACTCCGACACTTTACCGTTTCTGCCAATCCACCTTTAATATTGAATTCTTTCTAACTTTGACACAAAACCACATGTTTCTGGGAAAAGAGTAAAGAGTACAGTCGATTGAATTAATCCAATATTAAAAATTGGAGAAATTAGTTTCAGCATGACTGACACTAATTTTACAATTTAATATATCTCTAAGTCTTTTCTAGACTTCATTGTATTAGTACAAAGAACAAATTGATGTCTCAATGCATAGTTGAGATCACCCACTGTCTTACGTGATTATGTTTATCACACAACACATACCTCTTAATACACGCATGGGTCGTTGGGCACTACATATTATTTTCTGACGATTTCTCTTCATCTCTTCCTGTTCTTTTCAGCTACCTGGCAGTTACTTCAATTTCTGCCTTTTGACGACATTGAAATCTTCATGGAATGCGATTGCATGCTATCTTTTGGCGTGGAATTTTATACGATAAAGCCCCATTTATCCGCTAAAAGTCAGGTGGTGGCAATAAACTGGAAGACCGATTCATTTTGTCTAAATTTTTGTGTTTTATTGAAGGCGTGTGGGCTAGTAAGGACGTGGGTTCGATTCCCAGACCGGGCGGCGCGTTGTGTCCTTGAGCAAGGCACTTTATTTCATGTTGCTCCAGTACACTCAGCTGAAAATGAGTACCAGCAGCAGCAGCTGGGGGGGGGGGGGTTAACGCTGCGATAGACTGGTGTCCCATTCAGGGGGTGGAGTCTTGCACTCTCAGTTGCCTAAGCTCCGGCTCTAATGGGCCCATAAGAAAGGGCTCTAGAAAGACTTTAGCTTTCAGTTTTATGTTTTAACTTCTCTATTTAGTAATGAAGTCTGTGTATTCATAACTTAGATCACTTGAACACTTTAGCACAAGGCCAACATTCATTTGGGCGGCGGCGGCGGTGGTGGTGGTGGTGGCAATGGTGGGGCAATTGGTTAAATTTGATCTTAGTACATTGAACCAAATTTGCAATATGTGAACAATTTACTTTACTCTCTATGTAAAACCTAACTGCTTACGAACTAACAAGGAAGCCTCTACATGGTTGTTCGACCTGCTAGAAATAGCAGCCAAATCTTCCTCAAACCACACCCCACCGATTTAAAAAAGAGTGTATAGAAGATAAGTTCGATAAGTTCAATTGCTGCGAGGTGTGAAGAATCTAAAATTTTACTTGGCTTGGCCACACCCCAATTGACAACACCACTTTCTCTCTCTTTGTCACTTTCAGACGAAGGTCAATGACCCGAAGCATTAAATTCTCACTCCTCACAGCAATTAAACTTACTGACTTCTCCTATCGGCTAATTGTTGCTGACACAGATCTTCACCAGTTTCCTTAGATTGCACATTTTACTGTCTTAAAAATTGACCCTTTGGATAATGCGGTCAGAGGTACACTATGTCTGAAAAAAAAGAAAAGAGACTGGATGTTCGTGGCTAGAATGCGTTTGATCACCGGTCTGTCCGATCAGGACCGACTTAGGGGCTAAACAAAAACCCAAATATTTAATGTTAGTGCCGAGACATGTTTTTTTCTAAATGTCAATGCAAACGTCTTGTTAAAGATACGTAACTATCATTTACTTAAGTAATTATAACTTTCTTTTTCTCCTTCACATCAAAAGCTGTTTCCTGTGTACCAAGTAGGAAATAAGATTTCAGGAAAACAAATTCACATTTAAACAGTAAACACTTCACGCATAATCACGCCCATGGTAACAAAACATATTGAATGTGTAAAGGGTCGGCTAACAAGTTCAAGAGGAAGGAAATGTTTGCAGGCCTCATGATAAAGATGTTTCTTAAGGAGTGGAACGGACAAATTAACAGGAAAATCTTAAGGATGTCAATGGTTTCTTACATTGGAACAGAGCCACAGTTTCTTAGTAGGGAAGGGTGTAGTGGTGACTGAATATGTTCCTACTATATTATTATTGTTTACTTTGTTGAGGTTAAAGCAAAGTCAACCTTGGTGAGATTTGAACATAGAACGTAAAGGACCATAACTATGTAGCCAACGTTTCTACCGTTTCCGTAACTCATCGCCTGTTTAGATTGACAACGATTTATAACATTAGTACAAGACTACAAATTTTTTGAAGGAGGGGGGGGGGGGACACAATCAATTCAATCAACTCCAGTACTCAATTGATACTTATTTCATCGACCCGGGAAGGATGAAAGGCAAAGTCAACTCCAGATGGATTTGAACTCTCAAAGCAAAAGGTACGTAACTAAATGCCGTAAGACATTTTGTCCAACGCTGTACCGTTTTTGCTATCAACCATATTTGTAAAATAATAATAATGATCATATTTTTTTATCTGTATAAGGGCAACGGATAAGGGGACATTACAACAATTAGAAAAACGGTGGGGTTTATGTAGAATTGATTATGAAAAAAAAAAACAGATATGGAAAACAACTGCATACAAAAGGAATGAAATACGTCCTAATAGGGGACAGTCACCTAGAGCTAATCAAGGAATCCCACAGATCCAGGGTTACCTGACTACCAAGGGCAATTGCCCTCCCCCAGCTGTGTTGTCTAGTCGATAGGCGCATGTTGAAAGAAAGTCTATACACGTGTGCCATTCTCACCACTCTCACCCACCTTTCAGAAAATTCACTGGGGTGCAGCACCTCCCTTTCCAAGTGGAACTTGAAGAAATTGGTGAGGGCTTGGCCAAAGAGGAGTGTCTTTCTTCAGTCCTTTCAATCTTGACCTCCATACAATCTCTTTCGCCATAGCCACCAAGACCAATTCCACAGGCGATAACAGCTGTTCGACATAACTCTACAAGTCAGCAATGCTCGCATCTCGGACAGGCCCAGCTGACGGCGCTACCGTGCCTGTAGTATTTATCCCGAATTGGAAATGCTCTCTAATAGCACTTGCCAGTGCTACTGGTAATACTTGATTGGTACTTATTTTAGTAGCTACGGAAGGATAGGCAAAATCGACCTTGATTGTGTGTCCTGAATTCTGTAATAATACCCTTCTTTCACCTTAGACACAAAAAGAAAACTGCCTGACAATTTCTCCCCCAAAATCACCACGTGATCTTCTCGATGGATTCAGTTGACATCGAATTGGCATAGTTCCGTCGTAACACTATTAAACCAAGAGTATCCTGGGCGAAAATGTCCATAATCTTCAATTTGAAAGCTCTTCGAAAAAAGATTGTATAGTGTATCCTTGTCGACACCAGAACACCCACTTATGCCATCATTGCTCATCTTTCCATTAACACACTATAACACTCAAGAGTGGGCTAACTGCGTTGCCCAGCTAGTAGAAGGCTGCAAGTATCTGGTAATACTCCAGATGTCAGATATCTTTCTTCGGCTAATGCTTAGCCCCCAAGTCTGTAGCACTGTCAATATTTTGAAATGCCAGAAATGTTGCTTGACAAATATTGACTATATCTACTCTATGGATTTCTGAAGAAAGCTGATCTACAGTTCAAGCCAGTGCAGTAGCAGACAACAAACGATCTTTCTGACTACAGGGATTTGCTTGTCCACAATAAGTGAAAGAGTAGGTGTTCCACTTTAAATAGAAGTTCCCTGAAATAAGGTACAGTAGCCAAGCAGTAAATATTACTGAAGTGTGTAAGTTCACACCTGCAACCAAGCCTTTGGTATCAGCTTCCTTCAAGTATATTTCTGGAAGAGATTAGCCACTCTGGTATCACAGCTAATCTCAGTTCTTGTCTACCTAGAGATCCGAATTGAACCAAATTCCAAGTGAGCGACAAACGGACATGCATCCAGGTGCAGAGTTACAAGCCCACTGATTTATCATGGGAAATTTTTTTTCTCATTACCAACTTGTACTCAAGTTTAGTGAGCACTATCTCGATTTCTGAGATAGCTGATACCATGAGGGTGACATCATCCATACTGATTTGTGCAAGCTCAAGAGAGATGCCTTACTGTAAAAACTCAAGAGTTAAGATGTACAATAGCGGCAGGCGCATAATACTGAATGGCTCAAACAGATAGACATTCATTCATCCAGAATATTGTCAGATGCTGCTGTCAATCGTAGTAATCCCGTACTTGAAGACAAGACTGAAGCTAACAGCATTTAGGACAGCTGCTGGTTCAGAATGCCTATCCTGTCAATTTCAGGTAATCTAAATTTATCAGACTCCTACTGAAGCCAGATCTACATTCAACTTTCAACATGATTAATAGTATGAGATGAGGGTTGTCCTAGGTTGTTATTCCCAAAAGTATACAAGTAAATGTGAGTTCGAATGTATTACTATAGATAATCATTGATCTCTTAGCTAGCACCTTGGCCAAAATCTTTAACTCTGCATTTGGCAGAGTTATGAAATTGAAGTTATTTAGTTTGTCTCCCGTGTTCATGTACTTTCTCAGTATTGCAATCATTACTGGATCAGACAACTCTCCCAACCAGTTTCACAAAGTGCTGAAAAGTACCACATATCTCTGGATCACATACAACTGTTCTGATTCAAAATACATTCTATCATAACTTTGTTGCTTTGTCATACATCCGCAATCCCACACTAGTGAGCGGCTTTTGCGCCCTCTAGTCATAGTGCATGCATCCTAGTTTGAACAACACATCCATGTTTAATGTCAAAGAAGTGGTACAGGGGTGATCTCACCACTACAACAGCAACATTATCCTTTTCACTATCCTTTATTTCCAACTTTGAAGAACCTATTCAACACATTTAACCTTTTCCTTAAGTTTCACCATATTATTGATAATACCTCCCATCAACTTACTCTTAAATAATTTCCAAGCTGAAAACAATGCACTGAGCTTCCAGGTTCCTTTCTAAATGTCCAAACTGAGTTGGCTGCACATGTCACAAACTTGTGATAGGTATAGCTATCTTTTTTCTTTTCTTTTTTTTAGTATGGTATGAGGGAAGGCGCTGTGCTATGGCCTTTGTAGGCCCACCATGACCATTGAGATTGATGCTGAAGCTGTTGCAAGTTGACAACTGCAGGAAAGACATGTGCAGGGAGGGATTTCCAGAGATCTGATGGTCTGGGAAGAAAGGACTAGGTGT
>JAOPJM010041952.1:0-15045 GCA_027124095.1 Muusoctopus leioderma
TATGTATGCATGCATACTGTTAGCAGTTTGTGAAACTCGTGTCTTTCATTTTGCCCTTTCACCATCATAACTTGGCCACCCACCACTCTTTGCATTTACCAACTGCCACTGACTCCTAGATATGACAAATGTCATTATAACTTACCTATGAAAAGGCTGATGCTATGACCTACCTCAGCACCCCTATCATCTTCAGTGATAGAGCTCCTCTGCAATTTCAGTAACCCTCCACCTACCTCACAACCTGCTTCATACTCATTCATTCACTCATTGTTGCCAGCAACAGTGAATAATATTTTCCTGTTTAAGCATAGAATCCTAACTAAGATTTTACAGAGGTAGGTATAAGATCAACAAACAAACACACACATACACACACACATCTCCTGCTGCATACAACTTTTTGAATGATTAAATTTGATATAGGTAATCATATGTAGTTTCACTGAGAAGGAATTTGTGATTTCAAAGCTCACATAACTGTTTTTATTATGTGCTTTAGCTCAGAAATACTTTTACAGACAAACAGAATATAGACTGAATTATTCAGTTTGATAAAGGTAGCTATATGCTGCTTTCTGTAATTTTCTATACAGATGTATTCCCTTCTACTGATCAGTCAACTTGATATCTACTATATTCAGGTGGTGAATTGGCAGAGTTGCTAGCGTGTCAGATAGAATGCCTTGTGGTATTTGTTCCAGCTCACTGTGCTCCGAGTTCAAATCCCACTGAAACTTTGCCTTTTATCCTTTTGGGGTAGATAAATAAAGTACCAGTCCAGGGCAGTGGACTGGCCGAGTCAGTAGTGCATTGGATGGGATACCTTACAGTACCTATTCTAGCTCTTTGTGTTCTGAGTTCAAACCCCGCCATGGCCTATTTGGGTGGTAGACTTAATCCGTCGCCTGGTTTACCACCACCACTACCCTTTGGGTGCCTTTAGCAGCATCCACTCTGTTGCAAGCACTCGGGCCAGGTCTCCGGTCTGAGGATACCTTCCTCTCTTCCTCCCAACAGTCTCGGAGACCCTAAAAAAGGGTGATGGACACTGCCTTTCCTCGTGACTTAGCAATAAAAAAGAAAATAGACTGAGACAACATATTTTTCTTAGAGGTACTAAGCAGTTTGAGTGAGTGGTTGTGTTTGAACTGATGATTTTTTTGTTCAGTAAGTAATACAGCACTGTACCATCTCAGCAACAGTAGAATATGTTTGCATATTAAAATAGCTATATATTTTCTTTGTTTATGACTGTGTATAATATGACACTTGAAGATGAGAGAGAGAGAGAAATATAAACATAGAGGAAATGATCTAAAAATGTTAATAAGTAAATAAATGAAAGTTCTTGTAGGAAGTCTTTTTACTTGTATTAGACACTGCTAATATTTTTTCATTGATACTTTTATCTGGTACCTTCTCTCTTTCACTCTCACATCCATGCACAATTCATTTGAATTTGTTAAATGAAATATAGTCAGATATTTCATAACATGATATATGTTAATTAATGAAGAATTTGTGAGATGTTATGTGACACTGAAGTTAAGCAGTGAATGCTTACTTAGAGTTTTGTTATTCATTGGTAAATATAATATTCTAGTGCTGCAATATATATTTAACCCTATATGTTACAGCATACTTGGCAGTAGAGTTGTTGTTGGGAAGCACAGCTCATTTCAGCTTGAGCTGACTTATTACAATGAGGGAGTCAATTAAGCAAAGCTTTCAGTTGGCATTTTCATTCATGACTATTTTTATTATTGTGTGAGTGTGTTGACCTTCCTACCTCTAACTCCTCTTGAAGCTGAAATGGAATCTATTGTTAGTACTGCAAACTGTGATGTGCACAGTTGTCTAGTTTACACAAGGGTACAACACAATAGTTGTTTTAGTAAAATTTGAACTTAGACTTATGTAGCTCTTGATCCAGTGTCTTAGTCTTATAGCTGTTGTGACCTCACAAAATAATCTTTTCATTTTACATTCATTTTTTCGTGTTTGCATAGGTGGATGGTTTTGTTGGAGAATGCCTTTCTATCTCTAACCTTTCAGTCATAGAGTACATATTGGAACCTGCAAACTGTAGCAAGCGGAGTTATGTGCCTTATTGAGGGGCAGAAAACATTGTAGCCAGCAATCCGGCATAAGCGTACAGCCAGCAATGGGATATTGTCTTCTGATAGAATTAAATGAAGAATTAGTGAAAATGGAATGTTGGGTGGATGTTAGAACTGAACCTTCACTTAATCTAACTATAGATTCTGTTGACACAAAAGTTGTGCCAGAAATAAAATGATACCTTGTGGTAGATGTTAATGAAATGTGAGTCATTGGGATGTCTTCATCTCCATAGCTTCAATTGAGCCATGTCTATATCTGTTGGTAGAAAATGTTGTAGTGGTTGGGCACAGTCAAGTGTGTACTTGTATACTTCTTGTATTTAATTTGATCAACTCCAAAAGGCCAAGTTCACTTTGGAAGTGTTCAAGAAAAGAAGAAAAAATAGTTGACAGCAGAGTAACAGCAATAGGATTTCAACTAACTGTTTACTATTCAAGTACAGGGCCAACATCTTATCCACTTAGCCATTGTGACCCTGGAAATGCAGAAATTCTAGATTATAGGAAATGTTGGCTCAATTATAACTTTCACATATCTCAAGACTTCTAAGAAACTGTCAACTTTTCTTTTTTCCCTTTTCCTTTTTCCCTTTTCCTTTTTAGAAGGGTATAATATTGAATGACTAAAACTAAATTCAACAGCCCATATTTTATTTTATTTTCCCCTCAAGTGCTTCATTTAACAATGCCATTGTTTCACTGGGATTTCACTTTGATTTTCACTTAGATTTTCACTGTATATTCACTATGTATTGTTAAGTCAGGCAGCTAAATTGATATAAAAATCTAGATTGAGAATTGAAACATCTCATTTCCTTCCACTAGTCTGGATGCTTACCTTGGGTAAGGGACTATATACCATAAGATTCACATTGCGCTTTGGGTCTCAATCTGTCTCATAGATTTTTTGTTTTATAGCAAGGCATCGTTTTGGATGTCAAGCAATCGTGCAGAATCTGCCTTATAGCTTATAACTGCTATAACAATGACAACTGTATTGCAGTGTTATGTTTTTAGTCCTTGGAATGAATCAAAAGAATTATTAGAGGACAGAAACATTAAATTACTGTATGAAATGCATTGTGGTACTTAGTTATGCCCTTTTACATTTCAATTTCAAACCCCCACTGTCTTTACCATTCATTCCACTGGGATATATGAAATATATACCAGTAATTTACTAGAGAAGATTGAATTGACTGTACCCCACCTTCCCAAAATATTTAGTTTGTGCAAAGGTTAGAAATAATAACATTATTATTATATGGGAAGTGGATTAGACATTTTCTTGTGTATGCTTATATCACCTCTTTTCTGTAGGTATTTCATAATGCCGGCTTCTGTTAGTCTCACGAGACCATAGATTTGCGCATGGAAAGTTTTGCTTTGCTCTTGTTGGCAGAGCAGAGTCTGCTGTGGCTGTAGAGGCCCACATGAGAATGACAGACCTGGCTGTAATTACTGCATTTGTAGGTTGTCTGCCAGTCTTGTCCCTGTGTTTGTTTTCATCAAGTCTGCTTTTCTTCAGCAGCAAATCTCTGCTCCTCTTCTCGTCTTTTTAAACCCGTGCTTAGTTCCAGCCTCCAGTATGTGCGAACACTTGCAATGTCCTCCAAACTTTCAACATTCATATTCAGTGACTTTATGTCTCTCTTGCAGGCATCCTTGAAATGAAGATGGGGGTCACCTTCATGTTCTCTTGCCGGAGGTAAGCACTCCATACAGCAGGTCTTTCGGGATCCTCCCATCTGACATGTGGTATATATGACCAAACCAATGGAGACATAGTTGTTGGAGCAGGATGAGGAGGCTGGGTGTGTGGGCTCATTGTTGGTGACTCGATCAGTCCACCTGATACCCAGGATGCGTCTCAGGCTGTGAAGGTGGAAGGCATTGAGACGCTGCTCTTTTCTAGAGTAGAGGCTCCAGGTCTCACTACTGTAAAGCAGAGTGCTGAGGACGCAGGCTCTGTACATTGCAACCTTTGTGTGGGTCGTTAGCTTGCTGTTCTCCCAGACTCTCTTTGTCAACCTGATTAGTGTTGAACATGCTTTTCCGATGCGTTTGTTGATCTCAGACTCTAGGGAGAGGTTGTTCATGATGGTGGAGCCAAGGTATGGGAACTCATGGACTACCTCCAGCTCGCAATTTTTGATGGTGATGGCAGGGAGATGCTCAATGCTTTGGCCCAACACTTTGGTCTTCTTCAAACTGATGGTCAAGCTGAAGTCCTTGCAGTGTTTTTGAAAAGTTGTCCATAAGGTGTTGCAATTTCCCCTTGGAGTGCGTTACCAGTACTGCATTGTTTGCATACAACATGTCCCTGATGAGTACTTCACGTACCTTGGATTTTGCCCCGAGTTGAGACAGACTGAGCAGCTTCCCGTCTGTTCTTGTGTGAAGGTAAACACCATCAGTTGATGTTCCAAAGGCGTGTTTCACCATGATAGTGAAGAAGATGCCAAACAGGGTGGGGGCAAGCACACAGCCCTGTTTCACACCACTGCAGATGTTGAAAGCTTCCAAAGAAGAGCTGTCAAACTGTATAACGCCCATCATGTCTGTGTGGAATGACTGAACTATCTTAAGGTGAGGATTTTGAACAGGCCATCTCTACTCACAAAGTCAAAGTCAAAGGCTTTCGTGAGGTCGGTGAAAGCAATGTAGAGTGGTTGCCTTTACTCTCTGCATTTCTCTTGTAGTTGTCGAAGGGAGTTTTGACTTGAAACCGCACTGAGACTCAAGTTATACCCTTTCAGCGATTTTCTGCAGTCTGTTCAAGACCACGCGAATGAAGACCTTCCCAACGATGCTCAGCAAAGAGAGTCCCCTGTAGTTGTTACAGTCACTTCTGTCACCTTTCTTCTTATACAGGGTGACAATATTGCAGTTTCTCATATCCTGTGACACTGCTCCTTCTTTCCAGGACAGACACAGTAGTTTGTGTAGGTGGTTTAACAGGATGCCCTTTGTGCACCTGGTGGCCTCTAGTGGAACGCCATCCAATCCTGGTGCCTTGCCATTGGGCAGACTGTCAATGGCTTTACCTCTCCCAAAGTTTGTAGCCTTCTTTCTATGTTAGAAATCTAACAAAGAGTCCATGTTGATTGTTCTGAAGATTTCTGGACAAGTCTCTCTGATTTTCAAGAATAGTAAATCATTCTTACCAAATTTAATTTCAAAGTCTCTCAACTTTGTGAGCAGTTGTTTTGTTATTAGTCACAGTACTCTGCTGACAATAAATATAACTTTTATTTGTATCAGTTTTCCAGTTTTCTAAATTCTCTGATAAATTTAGTCTTTCTTCCTCTTCTTTCTTGTTTCTTCTTCTTCATCACCATTGTTGTCTTCTTTGCCTTTGTTGCCTTGTTTGTCTTGTTCTTCAACTTTGTCATCCTCTTCTTTTTCTTCTTCTTTAACTTGTTTGTTGTCATCGTTGCTGCTGCTGCTGCTTTAGTCCCCTCCTTTCTTCCTCTTTCTCATCATCGGGAGGTCAGTAAAACAGGTATTAGTAATATTCTGTGTGTGTGTGTGTGTGTGTGCATGCATGTGCGTGCGCATGCGGTGGCTAATTAGATCAACTATGCCCCACCTCTAAAAATTTCTTGCTTTGTGCCAATCTAAGAAATCATTATGAGTATGTTTCCCTGAACTAATACTTGCACTGTTTATGTTAAACTGCTGCTAGCATGGGCAAGAAGAATCTGGATTTTAAGTCTATCTTGAAGATTGATCTGTCACCTTTCTTTGTCAAGGATGGTCAAACAGTTTTCATCTGTCTGGTGATTGTGGTAAAGGAAGTAGTATAGTACATGAGGTTGATGTCAGTTCTCTTCATCTTTGAAGAATAGCCTTATTTCCAAATATCATTTGAAACAACTAATGAAGTAAATGAGAGAGCAAATTTTATGAAATGTAAGTGTGAATGGAAAGGTTGACTTAAAGGAATGGTTTAAACCCAATATTTCATTTTGAAACTGATGCTGAGGAGGCAGGATTTACCAAGTGTTGAAAGTGATTTGTGTTTCTAGACTGCTTCGATACTTTCTGTGTGGCTACCTGCCTGTTTTTGAGAGATCATAATCTACTTGTTTAATAATTTTGTAGTTGTACTTGTTTGACAAGTTACTTGATCTGAATTATGTGTTGAATCTGAAACAATTACCTTATGGAAGAGTCATAATAGCCATTTAAAGTGCGCAATTACCATAACAATATTTATTATATTTGTGATAGTATTGTATACTATAGTGTCCTAGCTACTGGCACAATTCCATCTCCTGGAAGTCAGCTATTAGCCAGTCTTTATAGGCCGAGGGGGGGGGGGGTGCATTAATTATATATTTGTTTATTTATAATTTTTTTTACTTATCTAAAAAAAAAAATTACTTTTTAGTTTCTTAATAACTTTCCTCTTACACATGTAGGAAGAATTGCAAGATGTGTGCTACAAACCCACATATTGATTGCAAACTAAGGGACTGTATAAGGTGTCAAGAAGAATCGTAGACAAAACTCCCCAAAACTGATATAGGGGAGACAACTCAGAGTATAAATGAAAGGTTCAATGAACATTGGAACTGCTAGCATCATGCACTAGTTAAACATGGGTGTTCAGTCAGTCTACTTGGTGTGGATGTCATACATCCTTATGATCCAATGCTAAGACAGGTCATTGCATATGAGAGTACAAACCAAGCTTTAACCATAAGTTTGAAGTGGCAGCATCACTACACTTTACTTGAGGTGTGAAGATGCTACCCCACCTTAAGTCAGTTGCATGTTATTTTATGTATATAAATATAGTTTTTCTTTTTTTTTTTGGTTGATAACCAATACGACTAACTATATTTTTACTTCTGCAAACACTATACACCACATTGTACCAAGGTAAAAGAAAGTAAAAAAAAGAGGCTTATATGTGTATATACCTCCTCACACACATACATATGAATGTACATCATTTGCAGACATGTTTTGATATATGTCCCACTGCGTGGCACCCTGGGTAAGTGTCTTCTACTATAGCCTCGGGCCGACCAATGCCTTGTGAGTGGATTTGGTAGACGGAAACTGTAGAAGCCCGTCGTATATATATGTATGTGTGTTTGTATCTGTTTGTTTACGTCTTTCGTAGCTGTAACTGTCTCTCTCTTTATCACTGACGCCGACGGTGAGCGTTTATTATGTCCCCTCATAAACGTCCGTTCGGCCGTCGGTGATCAGTGTTGGTGACAGGAAGAGCATCCGACCGTCAAAATTCTCTCCGTCCAACCCATGCTAGCATGGAAAAACGGACGTAAAAAGCGATGATGATATATATATATTACAGTACACTCTGTGGAGTGGTTGGTGATAGGAAGGGCATCCAGCCGTAGAAACCAAGCCAAATGAAACATACAAGTGAGACGTAGTCACCCGTCCAACCCATGCCAGCATGGAAAACGGACGTATGATGATGATGAAGACACAGGCTATCTGACTCATAGGCAAACCCTCCGCTTACCAACACACTTCCATCAGTTTATTCTACTACTACCATAATGATCTCTGCTCCTATGTATCACATTACTCAAACCTATTTGATAAACTCTACTGTATTTCACCACCAGAGCCATACTAATTAATTTCCCTAATCTTTCCTCCTCAGAGTTTTGACTCCCTGGAACTTCCCCCTTGTCCATATTTTCTCCACAGATATTGACCAGCAGAAGTTAAAGCTAACCACCAAAAAGGGGCTATGGGCACTGCTTTCTTCCTCAAACTACTTTATAGAAATGCCTCATCGTCATCATCGATTTTACGCCTGTGTTTCCATGCTGGCATGGGTTGGATGGAGATTTTTTTGAGGTAACATATTGCAGTTGGATGCACTTCCTGACACTAACCATACTTATTATAGCACCGAACCTGAACCACCCAAACGGACAGTTTGTTTTGTGGCTAATGTAAACCAAACATCACCAGCTGTTCAGTGATAAATGGTGTCAAGTGGCAAGCACAGTCAAACTCAGACACACACATATTTATATATATCATCATCATCATCGTTTTTACATTCAAGTTTTCATGCTAGCATGGGTTGGAAATGGTCTTTGTCAGATTCCGTCTACCAATTTCCCTCACAAGGCATTGGTCAGCCCAAGGCTATAGTAGAAGACACTTACCCAAGGTGTCACACAGTGGGACTGAACTTGAAACCACATGGTTGTGAATCAAACTTCTTAACCACACAGCCATGCCTATCATAATAATCACATATACACATATGCCTCCATGTTCACACCATTTACAGGAGCATGCACACGCACTTATACACATAAATTATGCAACAGTAATCTCACAGCTCACTAAATATTACACAGAAATGCTCAGAATGGTTCTAAAAACAGATTTAAATTTGGCATATTCAGAGTGAAAGACCAATGGATATCTCCTAATTGTTCAGTTGACACCGTCGGCTCTAGTAGAGCTGACGGTGTCAACTAAACAGCAACAACAACAGCTCCCCTATCACACTCCCGTTCTAGAGAAGTCTTACAATACAGTTTTCTGCATTTTCCAACCAGACAGAAGAAAAATGAATTATTTTATAAACTTAAAGATAAACAACCTCAGAATAAACATTAACCAATTCCAGTTTTGGAAACAAAATTGTATAAAATACCAAGGGTTGGTCTTATGTTGTTGAAGACGGGGTCTTTGGAATTGTGTTTATGTCATATTCTTGGCAATAATAGTAAGTAAGCCCTTTGAAAGAAATAGTAGAATGTCAGACTAAAAACTTTTCAGTATTTTGATTTTCCCCTTTCTTTTCTGGGTTCAAATTTCAAGTTTGTCTTTTGTATCTTTTTGGGGTTAATAAAGCAAGTAGCAGGCATATACTGGGATCAACATTTAACTAGACCCCACTCCGAAAACTGTGGGGTTTTGTGGCATTGTGAGAAACTAATAATGTTGCACACTGTAGAGAGCAAGAGATGAATGTCGTGCAATGATCTGGTTTCAATTCTTGGTTGCGACATCATGTCACTAATGCTGCTCTTAGGGAAAGTGTGAATGTCACAATATCTAGTTTCTGCTTCAACCAATAATATTTGTTAGTCCCCTCTGTACTATATTTTGAGTTGATATTGTTTCTAGATGTTCTTAGTGTTCCATTGTCAGGTGACCTCCAATATCCTGTCAGTACATGTGTACTTATGTTGTATGTGTAAACATAATGTTTCTATATTCAAGCATGTGTGTTTCTATTTGAGTGTATTTATTGATTTGACAATATATTTTACACGTGTCTATGTATATTTGCATGTACATGCATGAGTACATACACATACATACATACATACAAACACACATCATCATTTTACATCCGTTTTCCATGCTGGCATGGGTTGGACGGGTGATTTTGGCCCGCATCGGTTATGTATTGAGTCACCACTCTCCTAGGCGGGTCAAGGACCACGCCTCACACACACACACATATATATATATATATATATACACATGTATGCAGTGTGGCAGCCTGGGCATGTTGCATTCCCTCTACTGTGCAATCCACTCTCATTTGTCAACAGGCCCTTGGGATGGCCACCACAGAAGGGGGGAAAGTAGACTCTATAGAGTACAACAGTTGTTTCTCTTCAGTGCTTCTTTCTGATGGTGTACATTCCAGCACAAAGTCTGGAGATAGTGAGGCTATTGATGCAGGAACTATTTGGGTCTGTTTTTTTTTTGTGTTTGTCAAGATTGGGTGAATATTCTTAGGATGACGTTATCGCAGTGCACTGGGAGTGTTGTAGATGTGGTGTCTCAATGTTTAACGTTCATTTAGCTTGTAGTGGCAGAGTTGTCAGTAGCTTGATGCAGTGATTAACTAGGTGGTCTTTCATTTTAAGTAATGTTGTTTCATTGTGTAGGGTTAGGGTTGACACCCCCCTACACAGTTCTCCAGTCAGTCTTGCTAGCAACAGCAACCAAATATCCTTCAATCCACTCCCTACCATCTTAAAAATGTAATATTATTGTTATGGTGATAGTGGATAGTTCCAACCACATTTGAAGAAACAGACATCAAATATTCCTGTAACTAAGTGCCTGTGACCTTTTTGAAGGGCCTCTGAAACTAGGGGACTAAAAGGAGGAAGAAGCAGCCACCACTCATGGATTGCTGCAGTAAGACGTAGTGGTGCATTGATATATTGATTTACCTTCAGACTGGGGGGGGGGGGACAACTGGTCCTAATGTTTGCAACAGAGTGGTCTCTGTTAAAGGTATCAACATTTGTATTGACCAAATGCACTCACAGAATCTAGCACCTCTGCCCCTAACCCACCTCTGAAATTATCCATTTTACAAAAAAAATAAAAAAATAAAGAATACTCAAAGTTTTATTAATGAAACATGTTTTTTATTGCTGGTTTTTTATTTTTACATTAATTTGTCCATAGTTGTATGGGTGGGATGATGTTTATTGGGACAATTAGGTTTTACAACTGGAAGCCAGTTTTTAGGATACTAGGCCTCATGCTGTATAGCAGACCTGTCCAACCCATGCTAACATTCAAGTATTGATGGTCAAGATGATGATGGTGATGATGATACCCTTCCTACCACTAACCATTCAATTCCACTCCTAACTTCACAGCCACTGCACTTCTAAAATAATAATAAAGTGAACCATCCATCTCTTGCTAATGGGGTAAATATGCTAACCCTTTCACCTCAAGGTGACCTTGCATTTGTAGGTGGGATTCAATGATACATGATGGCAAAATAAATGTTTTAAAGATTAACTTTTTCACAACCCACAAAAATCCATAAGATTGGTGTTTAACACCGAGACACCTATCCCCCCGGATAGGGCACTAGTTTGTTGTAGGTAACTTTCATAGAAGATTTGATACATATTCCTAATAAAATGTAAACTGAAGCAATGTAGAAACAGAACAAAATACCTACAGTGGATTTGAACTCACACAAGTTGGTAGTCCAATACCTCCTCATCCACTCAACCATTGTTACATTTACAAGCACAAATACAGGGTAAAATAAGCAAAGAAATAAATAACCAAGAACCATATAATTTTTTTAAAATCCTTTCCCCCATTTTTTCGCCACTTCCATTCAATATATAAATTTTGGGAAAGACCGTACATTTATTCCAGACAAACATAACTAAAATTTTATTTGTTAAAAATAAAATAAAAATAGAAAATAGAAAATGTGTAAAGTTTTTGTTTTACTGTTTGTTATACCTTCATAGTCCTTGGTCGGTTATGCCTGATGTGTTTTAAAATTTCTTGTTTGTTAATAATTATTTTTGTAGTAAAAAGACATGACAGCAGTCCCATCACACCAGCAGTGATGATGTAGGAGAGAACGGTGCCAGTTAAATGCACAATATAACCCATTATTGCAGACAAGATGACTTGAGAGAAGAAATAGGTGCTGTCCAGTATAGCCATGTCGGTAGCAATGCCACGTATTTGGGGATGAGAAGGGCTGCCATTGCTTGCTGGTCGTTCAACATCAAAGAAAAATACCTGGAAAACAAATAAGTGAAGTATTTGGTTAGTTGGAAAACAGATTTTGAAGGTAGCATAGAATATAAATGAAGGCCTACATTGCCAAGTACCACAACAGTATTGCATCTATGGTCCAGACGACACTTCTTAATGGCAGAGTCCATATAACTATGTAGGCATGGCTGGGAATTTGATTCACAGCAACAAGGTTCCAGGTTCAATCTCACTGTATGGTACCTTGGGCAAGTGTCCTCATCTCACTGCATGGTACCTTGGGCAAGTGTCCTCATAGCTTTGGCTGATCAAAGTCTTGTGAGTGGAATTTGGTAGACGGAAACTGTACAGAAGCTTAATGTGTGTGTGTGTGTGTGTCTCTTTCTCTCTCTCTCAGTGAGGGATTGCAGATTCAGTGCATCAAACAAAAAACCTTGTGGCATTTGGCTCTGCAAAAGTTATTTCCAGTTACACGAGGTTGACTTGGCTTTTTGTTCCTTACAAGATCAATAAAATAAGTACCAGACAAAACACTGGGGTTGGAATTGGCTAAAACCTTTGAAGGTGGTGCTTCAGTATGGCCAGCCACAGTCTAATGACTGAAGCCAGTTAAAGTTAAAGTATACTTAGTAGCAAATTCCCTGTAAAAATTGACAAATCCTTTGTTGGCTTATAGTGCTGAATTTTCTTGTTCTCAAATGGAAAGGTTATTTGCAGTGGATAAATCGACTGGCATCCTATTCAAGGTGTGTTTTGTGTCTCTTTTACATAAAAGGAAAGTAAAGTTGACCACGACAGGAGTGTAGTTCTAGAATAGCGAGAGTAGGGGGGGGGGGATTTTGAAGACAACATTGAATGATAAAGACATGCTACAACACCAACAATTGTAAATGTTGTTACTGAATTGTGATTATTATTTCTGAGAATGTCAGACATGTTGAAGGAATGCCAAATTGTTATACTAAGAAATCATAGCATCAGGTGAAGATAATGAAGAAGTAGCTTTTCTTGGAATGATACAGAAAAGGGAGAAAAATTGCCAAAAGTTAAGAGAACATTCTAGAAATTCCATTGATGCACCAGAGATAAACAAAATATTGCAGGTCATAGCAGCATGTCACAACTAATAATGTATTTTACACTTGGTAATAGTAGTAGTAGTAGTAGTGTGCTGGTAACACTGCTCAATGATGTTGAGAGTGTAGATGCAAGGAGGAGACATTGTTACAGGGTACGGGTGTTAGATGTTCTGTTCTGCTACAGCACATACTTAGTTCCTACACTCAGTCAGATGCAAGGAGGAGACATTGTTACAGGGTACGGGTGTTAGATGTTCTGTTCTGCTACAGCAATACTTAGTTCCTACACTCAGTCAGATGTTCTGCTACAGCACATACTTAGTTCCTACACTCAGTCAGATGTTCTGCTACAGCATACTTAGATGTTACTCTTCATTTCTTTTGTGGTTTCCATCTCTTGGCCACAAAGGAAATGCTAACATGGTGGCCTTCTTTAACTAAGTCTATCACCAGCACACTGAAAAAAGGAAATCAAAGTCAATGAAACCATATTTCTGCCTAGTCTTCATTACTCTTGAGATCTATTTAGTGTGTATTATATTCTCAAGCAACCTGAACACTTTGTGTGGCACCAATCTTCTTTTATTTGGGTATATATACATTCTACAATTCTTTTGCTGGGTTCAATAATTGGACTGCGGGCATGCTGGGGCATTGCCTTCAAGGATTTAGTTGATCATATTGATCTTAGTACACAATGTAAACACAACATGCACACACACACACACACACACACACACAAACATGTGTATCATTTCGTTTCATTTTTACATCCGTTTTTCCTTGCTGGCATGGGTTGGATGAGTTTGTCTTGGAGGCAGTATTCTACAGCCAGATGCCCTTCCTGATGGCAACCCCTACTTATTTTTAAGTACGGTAGTTTTTTCCACTGATCTTCAGTCAAATTGCCAAGCTGCCGGCCAGCTCATTGTATTACAAGGGATGTAAACAAAGCACACCAGTAGCACCAGCATTTGGAGACAAATGCACACATGCACACACACACACACATATATATATACACGACAGGCTTCTGTTCAGTTTCCATCTACCAATTTCACTCAGAAGGCATTGGTCAACCCGAGGCTATAGTAGAAGACACTTACCTAAGTTGACACACAGAACCAACAACAACAATAAAAGGAGTATCATTTACTTATAGAAGTAGAAAGATGCAACTAATATGTATGTATCTATCCTATTGCTATCTATTTTATTTTTTTGACAATATATAATATGGCCTATGGCCTACACTATACAACAATATTTAAGTTACTATACACACTATTCCAGTACACCCCACAGTTAACTATATCTATATATCCATCCATCTATCTAGCCCCAGGTCAGCCCTGACTGAACAGACCTATGATCAAAGACATTCCAACCATGACCATCTGTCGTCTTTTCAGACATAGTGTACCCAGGAGTATATTATCTAATACAACGTTTACCTCTTTAAGGTGATCAGGCATAAAGGGACGTAACGAAGATGGATTGAAAAGCCACAAGTTATTTTCTTCTGATGCACCAATGTTTGCTATCCTATGCCAATATATCTCTCTTTATATAAATTGGCAGAAAGTCGTCTGTGTGCATGTCTACCTCCTCCCCCTCATCCCAGAAACAGTGGAAAAGTTCTATATTGCGCAGCTGTAGGTGGAAGAAAGGAAAAAGACAGAGTGGAGGTTTCATGTATACATACATAAAACATATGTACACACACACACTTGTTTGATCTTACTTGTCACTTTTCTTCTCTTTATTACTAAGAGACAGTCTGTCACCCTTTTCTTTCCTTCTCCCCAGAGAGTGAGTCACCCAGGCTGTGACAGAGAAAGAGAGAATGAGTCACTCAGGCTGTGACAGAGAAAGAGAGAGGAAATGCAAAACCACAGCATTTCAAATTTTCAGAAAGAGAAACAGTACTAATATAATGCTGTCAATATTGAATACACATTACTTTCCTTCTTCTGATTGCATACAATGTAACCTTATTTTCAATGTTTTAGAATTTACTGCCACATTCAAAGAGAAATTTTCAAACAAAGTAGACATACTTAATGCAAATACTGATTTATATGATATATATGCAATAATAGGTAAAATAAGACACACATTAAGTAGTAATATATGATTTTAGTAAATGTCATATATAATCATCCATGTACATAGATACGTATGTATGTATGTATGTTTAATTGTTTAACTCTTAACGTCCTGTAGGACACAGTTCCACACGGCACCACATCATCAAATTAATATGTATCATTCAACTATATATGTGGTGAAAGTGAAATATTTTTGTGTGAAAACAC